>JZKD02S1454386.1:0-10937 GCA_000966675.3 Picea glauca
CACAGATCTACGGTCCAGGAGCAGGTGCGCTGATGGACGACTCATGGTGTTTTTTGGACCCCCCTGATCGATCTATTTTTAATGGAGGGGGGGGTCCAGAATGGATTTTTCTTCTAGTGGGCCCCTTTCCTCTATGTGGTAGGAATCCATCAGTTCAGACTCCCACCGCTTACCATGGTCTGACATACCCTATCACCACATGACATCATCTTCCATGTTTTTCCCTAAAGATCACATCTCATTACTCTGTCAGTGCTTTCCCCCTGTTCACCTATTACAAGTCCCTTCACCATAGTTACTCCCCAATCAACACCCACCACGTCATTCGGTCGTATTCGACATTCATTGTTATTTTCCATCTCACGCTCTAAAAGACCCATTGGCAATTTATTATTGGCTAACTTATCCGTTAGCTTGCTGACCTATCCCCCGTGCCCAACGGGTATCCGTTTTCTCAAAACTACAATTTCCCTTCATTTATTCCATTTCTTACTATGTCATCTTACCAGAGAATATCTTTCCCGTCGCACTAGAGCACAGTTTCCCTATTTTCTCTCCGTTCCAATCAACCATCCAAATCCAATGTCATCCTCACTAACGATTGTTTGACTTGCAGGTATTTTCATAGCGATGGTGCCAAAATCAAAGAGGACAAAAGCAGAGGAAAATCCTTTCCTCCCACCTCCTGCCGATCTTGACAGGATCCCCCTGGCCAACAAATATCATCTAATTGCAGACACCAGGTGTGAATTTGACTTCATGGATTTGCAGTCATGTCTTAAAGAGGTTTTCTTAGATCAGAGTGATGAAATTGGGCTCTGGGAGTCCAACCTTCCTTTGTATCTTTTTCCCCAGGTCCACCATTTCCCCGAGTTTTTGCTCAAGTGCCAGGCTCATTATCTCCCTGGCCAGAGAGCTGTAGTATCTTCTCCATAGAAGGAAAACCCACCATGAGTTCAATTACAACACTTTCCTGGTGAACAATATTCATGAACAGTTTTTGAATTTCGCCACAGAGGGCATGTTCCAGTATTCCTCAATACTGGCCTACATGTTCACTTTCTTTCAGGTGGACAGATTCTCCTTTTCAATACAAAAGATGGACCAGGACAGGAATCCGCAAGAGGTAACTGCTTGGACTTCACTACTTAGGCAAAATTCTATAGAATTCAGCTTCAAACAGTTTATCGAGCAGTTTTACCATCCAGTGGTGATCATGCTCAGTGGAAAACCTGAGCCAAGAATAAACGAAGAGATTCAAAGGATTTTACACCTCTCAGACCTTGCAAAAACTGGAGACTGGTACCTGTACCAAGATCACACAAATATTAGAGTATATGGATGCGAGTTGGCTCCATATAAATTGCCCATGTTTTTACCCGTGAGGATATTTGCCCTGGAATACATAAGACAAATGATTAAATTAGATGGCATACATTTCGTGTCTATGAAAAAGAAACAACAACTTAGAATTAAAGGGAAAATAAGATAATTCATCTGCAATAGCTGAGGTGCGGGGAGGATGCAGATAGACTGTTAAAAGAGATGAAGTTTTTCGTTAGCTTCATATGGCACTATGATCCATGTGGGACAATTTATGAGATGAGGATTAAGAATAAAAAAACCCCATATGTTCATGCACCCAAGCCCGATATAGAGAAGTTCACGAATCAAATGGAATGGGAACTGAACACTTTGGTCGAAATAAAACAGTAGGACCCTTCGGTCATCATCTCAAAGATGACTACACCACAGGTTCCCAAGGAGAAAAGGCCTAGGAAGGATTCTTCACCTCCTATCACTGAAGTCTTAGTCGAGGATTTCCAATTACATACCAAGAGGCCAAAAACCAGTCACACACCTGACACGACTGGTGAAAAAGAAATCAAATCCACTACAACTATGAAGGATGACCGATCACTCCTCATCTCAAGAAGCAAGCAGATCATTTCTACATTTTTGCCTAAGAAGCCCACAGATACTCCACCATTCAACCAATAGAGAAAAGTAGGACCAACATTGAGTATTTTTTAGAAATACGATCTGGTCAAAAAGAAAAATCAGACACTAACCAGCAGTACATACGCTCAATATTGGAAACAAACATCAACATCTCAACACAGACTGTTGTCTGCATTCAACATAGAAAAGGGTAGAATTCACATGGCATTCCTACAGGCACAGGTGCTAGACCCGAAAGCAATCACTGACTACAAAAGGGCAACGTTCGAGTTTCACACAAGGGATGTGCATCCTGCTAATCAAATAGATCTGCACAGGCAAACTGGGGAAATGATTTTCTCCACATTGGAAAATGCTTCCACTGTAGCCACCAAATTACAAGCATCTCTGAGTAATGTTCAGACATAGCTGAAATTAGAAAAGATATCATCCTTTGCAAAGGACAACAAAATTAATACATTGGAAGAATTGGTCCTCAAGATCGGGTATGACCCCTCAAATGTGAAAGCAATTGAGGAAATGTTTAAAAAGAAAAATGCCGATATAGCCTCTCCAAGGAAACAATTAAAACTGCCACCAACAGAAGATGCACAGGAAAAGGAGATAGTTGAGATAGAAGGGGAAAGGATGAGATGCTCAGGTTGATTATGGAGCAAAATGCATAGTTAAAAGAGATGGAGGCAGAACTAGAAAAGTTATTGAAAGAGAAGGAACAATCAAAGCCTATGGAAGTCATTACATTAAGCGTAGTTCCACTCACAGGAGTAAGCAAAACATCCTCAGTAGAAATTCCCTTAGCAACTCCACTGACAGCCCTGGAGAAGACAATAGAACTGGAAAAATCTATGGAAGAGATGAATTTGAAAGAGGCAGAGATTAGCAGACTTAGAAAGAAGGTTGAGAACCTTCAAGAACTCAAGTCTTCTTATCAAATCAACTACTCCAAGGAGAAACAAATATCAGACAAGCTCATACAAGAATTACAACAGCTTCAAAAGCAGACAGTGGCAGGAAAAACACTTGCTGAGGTCAAGGATCATGTCTAGATGGAAATCATCAAATGTATTAATGAAATATGGCCTATGATAAAAATCATGTTCAAGCAGAATGAACTGGTGTAAAGAAGCAAGCATGTGATTGAGAAAATAAGAGGAGAGTTGGGAGAGATGCTCGCAGAAGCCACTGAGATCATTAAATTCCTTAATTCAAAAACGAGAGAAGTGTTAGAGGATCTGAAAATTAAAGATAGGACAGAAACCATCCTCAAGGTCAAGAAGGTCCTGACCAAAAGAGGATTGATGCTACAACTGGAGGAAAAAGTCCAGACTATGGACATAGGAGTGCAAAGATTTTTCAACAAAATTGAAGCTCTGCAGAAGAAAGGTCTCCCATGTTTAAGGGTCATGAATGACAAGTTAATGACATTGTATGATTATAAAAATAAATTATCCACCGTGGCTAAGGATGGTTCTAAATTCTCAGGAATACAGGGTAGTATCACATGCAGAGTGTTCTTAGAGGCTTTCCAGTCAGACATCAACATACAACATGAAATCCAGTACATTTTCATCAGTAAGCCAACTTTTTCCAAGTATACAGAGATGGATGAAGTATACCGAAGATTGCTTAAAGTCAGTGTTCCCAGTAACCTTCAGTGGGAAGAGTTATGCAATCTGATCGAGTAGGAGCTGAGGTGTCCAAGCCTAGTCAACTATCCAGTCAGATGAAGTCATGCAGAGGCCTCACCAATAGTTTACCCCATAAATCAACATGAAGTTTCAACACATCATCAAACAGTTCCTGAATTTTTGTATCTTGTTGAGTTAGTTAGCTGAATTTAGATTTCCACGTCCTGATCTTTAATGACAGGATCGTATGTAATTTTTATTATAAATACTTCAAACTTTGAAGTACTAAGGGTTGATCTTTATGTCCTGTAGGCTATAAAGACTGTAATTTGTGTCAAGAGATCTTCCAGTAATACAAAGGGACGCTTCATAGGATTCTTGCGTGTTGTTCATTTGTGATGTTATTCTTTTCTATGTTAAATGTTTTTCTCTCTTAGTTGTCATATTGTTTTCTAATCTAATCTTTTAAAGTAGCACATGTTGCAGGATTTATCTTTGTATACCCTGTTTCTGGCTTTGAAAGATCTTAATGTTTATCTTTTTGATATTTCAGTGAAGAAATTCTTAAATTCTTCTTTGCTTTAATTGATAATTCTCATCTCTTCTACTATTCATCATTTTACTGCCAAAGAATCCAATGAATGCATTATCTTTCCCTGTGAAAAGAATATTTTAATTTCTGTTTAGATTTCCACCTTTATAGTACATACCCCATAGCCCAATGGAAGTGTAAACTCTTTTCATCCAACTTAACAAAAACAACAACAAACCTTTTCAATCTTATTTTATTTAACTAGCCTAATATCTTAAAGTTAAAACATAGCTAAATCATATAGAGAGATCCCTCTCTGAAGCTGGTAGGGCTAGATTCCAGTTTCGAAGTGGTTGGATAAAGTTACCTCTAGTAAATTTCTTCTTCTCTGATAACCTATGGGAATTTACAGAGCGATAACATAGTGGCGACCATACCGGGGAACTGAACAAACATTCAACCCCACGTTTCCTTTTTCCCTAGAAGAAAATTTTGTTTTCGAAAAAATTATAAATCTGAGAAAGAAATAATGTTCAGAGGTTGTTAAATGCTTGTACATAGTAATTTCAGATTCATAAAAAATAAAAATATATAAAATTAAAAAATCTGGCTCCTAAAAGAGCTTATACTCAATCCCACCCAGACCCGAAACCTGTGATAGCAACTGATAATCCAGAACAGTTACTCAAAAAGTAGACCATTGCAGAAGGTTCAGGGAGTCATAGTCCCCTTCACAGGTCCCCTTCTCTTCCAGAGGAACTTGTTGCCCTTCAAGATCTTGACTTTGACACAATCTTTGAACAAAGCCTATTTATAATGAAATCTGATAGTTTTGTGACTAAAACTATTTTAGATCCAACCCTCCTGCAACCCCAAACCCCTGAAGTACTATCTCCCACTACAAAACCTCAAACTGCTCACTCTGTGCCTGCTAGCCCCTCATCCTCCTCATTTTCTGCCACCGCCCCACCCATCATTTAGGTTGTTGTCCCACCCCCTCCACCTATCATGGTGGCCAGCTATTCTCCCTTGGTCTTGGTTGCACCTTTACACAACATGCCCCAGGATTATCAAACGAGACTCCCACAGTTTGATGGTACAGGGTCCTTGAACGCACAATAACATGTTGATAAAATGAATGAATATTTTGACTTACAGGAAGTGGATCAAGATGACATTCAAATGAGACTTTTTGCGCAGAGTCTGACTAGGGACGTTAAGAAATGGTATAAAGGCTTACATGATTCTTTAGTGGTTGAACTTACTACATTTCAAAGAAGTTTTCTAGACATATGGGAGGTAAAGAAAAACCCTCTCCAGATCTTGTCAGAATACGAAAACATAAGAAGGAATCAAGGAGAGACAATACAAGACTACTGCACCCGCTTCAACAATCTGTACAACATAATTCCAACTGATATTAAACCCCCACAAGGTTTGGCACTGATAAAATTCCCTAAAGGTTTCGACGCTGATATGTCATATCAATTAAGGGAAATAAACTCCACCACCCTAGAGGACATGCAAAAAAGCGCAATAAGTGTAGAAGCCAACCTGCTGGCTAAAAGGACACAATAGAGGATGGAAAGGAGATTCACGATTAAAGGGGAACCTTCCACATCTTCTTTTGATGCCAAAATAGATTCCTTAGCTAGGGAAGTGGAGAGGATGATGGAGAGACTTACTGTAACTGAAAGAAATCCCCCTAGAGAAAACCAACCTGCTCCACAAATTCAGAATCCTAACTTCAGAAGAAATCCTCCTCAAATTAGGAAGAGAGATCTCAGGGATCAAAGAGAATAAAGAGGTCCTGATCAACAGATCATACCACCCCTATAGGAAAATTATGATGACGAGGGTGAGGAGGTAATTGAAGAATTAGAAGACACACACATAAACCTCATGGGCATTCACGATAACAAAGCCATTTTCCTTACTCAGGAAGAGCAAGAAATTTTCCTTCTTTCTCAAACAAAGGTGAGTGAGGAAGCCGAAGAGACCGAATAGGAGGCATTTGAAAATTCCATTATGGAGGTACACAGGTAGTACAATCTATGAAGTAAAAAGACAGACAAAATTTCTCCAAAAAAGGTAACCAAAATGAAGAAAACAGTCGAAACCAAGAAAGCCCCTGAGCCTTCTACCAAGAAGATCCCTGAGATAGGAAAGGCTGAAGCTTCAACAAAAAGAAATCCTACCATTTTACAACGATCAATGTAGACTGAGGTTTCATCAACCAAATAACCAAGTACTTCTACTTAGAAGACTATGGTGGACAAATAAGAATTGCTGAGCCAAAGCAGAGCATCTACCCCTTTCAGCCTCGAAGGGGAATTAGCCAAATTGAAAATTCCCATTCCCCTTTCCGAGTTGATGAGTAAGTATGCTTACTGATCATAGGTGATCAAAGTGCTGAGAATTGAACCTGATATAGGCACGAAGGCCTTAACCGTTGGATCGACGACTCATTCAGACATAGTAAATCTTACCAATGATCAACCTGAACTCCTGTTTGGCCCTGAAGTTGATGGTCAGACTGACACTGGCGTTGTCGCTCCTTTTTACATCAGCCTTAATACTCATGACCTGATTCTGTACAATACTATGTTAGATTCAGGTGCTTCCCATAACMTGATGCCTAAAGCAGTGATGGAAAAACTRGGACTTGAGGTCACCAGATATTACAAGGAMTTACACTCTTTTGACTCCAACAAAKTCATATGTATCAGATTGATCAAGGACTTATGTATCACTCTGGTTCAAATTCCAACAAAAAGCATGGTTATGGATGTTGTGGTCRCAGACATTCCCCCAAAATATGGTATGTTTCTATSCAGGTCTTGGGGAGMTAAATTGAAAGGTACTTTGCAGTTGGATATGTCATATGCCACCATCCTAGTATTCAGACAACATAGAAGACTATACAGAGAGACGTTGATGAAATATATGGTCAGCARSCAAKAAAAACCACATAACTATCCTCTTTACTCTGAACACTCTGATMTAGATTCCTTTATCCTATATAAYGATGACGATATGGGAGAACAAATCACTCAGCTGGAAGAAGATGCATTTGACCTGAACGAAAACCAAGAAATCACTGAGGCAAAAGGGAAGAAACTCGTAATAAGTGAAGAATTGCCAGYAGATTTCTGGAGYATGGATTTYRATGGAGCTGTAAGTAAAGAAGGAGTTGGAGTGGGAGTTTGGTTGCAMAATCACAAATCCAGGTATTCAGAAAACCATTCTTACAAACTGAATTTTCAATGCACTAACAACATAGCAGAGTATGAAGCTTTGATGCTCGGACTGAAACTACTAAARAAGGTTGGTGCCAAACAAATCGTGGTAAGAGGYGATTCTRAATTAATTATCAAACAAATTAAAGGTGAGTATGCAAYAAAACATCATAGGCTTAGAGATTATAGAAATGATATTTTGGATGCCCTTAAATGTTTCACTGAAGTTGATTTGCAGGTGATGCCCAKGGGACAMCATATTTTAGCAGATGGGTTAGCTACGTTAGCAAYTACGTGCAAGATACCTTTTCGTTCCACTYGCCCATACACGGTGGAGGTGAAGTGYAGACCGACTGTCCYAGACAACATCAGATACTGGCAGGTTTTTGGGAATGATGACCAAATTGAAKATTTTCTACAATGTAAAAATGATTTCGAGTGTACAAACATAGACTTAGAAAATGATGATGAAAATGTGAATAAATCCAATTTTGGAAATGACAGTGTAAATAAAGTAGATTCAAAAGAGTTAGGTGAATATGAGATAGAATCTGATGTTTTGCATTTAAAGAGTAATGTTTTTCCTAGGGGTTTAGTTCCGTTAGAAGACTTATTTGATTTTAATGATGTAGCTAAAAAACCAAAAATTGAAGCCAATGGTAAAGAGGTTGAAGACTGTAACATAGGGACATAAGAGAAACCCAGGATAGTAAAACTTTCCAAATCCTTACCTCCTGAGAAGAAACTCAAATACATTGAACTTTTCAAGGAATATGCTGATGTTTTTTCTTGGGGTTATGAAGATTTGAAATCTTATGACATAAGCATCATTCAACACAGGATCCCGATAAAAGAAGATCAAAAACCTTTCAGACAAAAACTTAGGAGGATCAATCCCAAGTTACTTCCTCTGATAGAAAAATAAATAAAAAAGATGTATGATGCTAAAATCCTTACGTTTTTCCAAATGGGCTTCAAATCTGGTCCAAACCTAGAAGAAATCTGGGGAAATCAGGCTTTGCATTGATTTTCGAAACCTGAACAAGATTTCTCTAAAAGACAACTATCCATTGCCAAAAATGGACCACATAGGTAGTTGGATCCATCCGAATCTCCTTACTGGATGGTTTCTTAGGCTATAACCAGGTTCTCGTTCACCCAGATGACCAAGAGAAGACAACCTTCACAACACCGTGGGGTACCTTCATGTATGTGAAAATGCCTTTCGGGTTGATGAACGCTGGGGCCACTTTCCAGAGAGCGATGGACATTGATTTTGTGGAAGAACTTGGAAAATTTATTGTCATTTATATGGACGACGTAACTGTTTATTCCCAATCCGATTACGAACACTTACGACATCTCAGACAAGTGTTTGAGAAATGCAGGAAATTTGGGATTTCTCTGAATCCTAAGAAAATCCTTTTCGGATTAGAGGAAGGAAAACTACTGGGGCACATAATCTCTAAGGATGGAATTAATATAGATCCCAACATAATAGAAGCCATTCAGAAACTAGAACACCCAAGGAATATTAAATAATTACAATCTTTCATTGGAAAAATAAACTTTCTGAGAAGATTCATACCTAACCTGGATGAGCTTCTCAGGAACATCACCAACATGTTTAAAAATGACACAAAAATAAAATGGGACTTTGAATCCAAGCAGTCATTTGAACAAGTTAAACATGCACTCACACATGCTCCTGTCTTGATTAGTCCTGACTTCACCAAGGATATTTACATTTTTTCTTTCACTTCTGAACATACCATTGCAACAATATTACTATAGAAAAACAACTAAGGGTATGAAAAACCCATATCCTTTTTCAGTAAATCTTTAAGAGATGTTGCTTTGAATTATAAAATAATGGAGAAACAAGCTTTTTCCCTGGTAAAGGATATAAAATATTTTAGAGTATTGATCCAGATTTTATGAGCAGAACGAAATGACTATAGATTATTACCAAATTCTTAACACAGAATAACAGAGATACAATAAAACTAGTTTTCTATTAAATAAGGAAATAAGCTGAAACTATAAAATGCAATGGAAAACAAGCTTGCTGGAATGGTGGTGGCTTATCTCTGAGAAGAGATGTGACGACTGCACTAATTTGCAAGAACATCGTTACCATGAGGCTCTCAAGGTATTTTTACAATAAACAAGAGTTTCAAAAACCCTAAACATCCAAAAACCTAACCCTAGGAGATGAAGCACCAAAAGTCATGTGGGCCCTGTTTGGGTAAGTTAGTTCATCAACTTCCCGGGGTCATAACTTTTGCATATGATCTCCGTTTTAGGCATATGATAGCCCATTGGAAATATCTATCCGAGAATCTATGATGAAATTTTGCGACCGCAACATACCCCCAAAAACGTCGTTTAGGGCCTCAAAATGGCTCTGGAAGTTCAGGACCCGAAAAACTGCTAAAAATAGTAAATTATCAAAATTGCTAGCTGGAAAAGGTGGGTGGCCACTGATATCCACCTAGATCAATCCTCCATCCTTAGGAAGCAATGGTCTCCATTGCGTTGAGTTCCCCCATCAGATGAGGAAATTTCTTCTGAATTTGGCCCCGGGTGAGCCACTTGCCTTGGTGCAGGAGCTGCCCTTCTTTGACGACTCGATAAAGCTGGATCCTTTGTTGTTGAGTGCCCTTGATCTATGTGTCCACAATCTAATCACTGGATTCCTGTTGTATGTAGTCGGGGTTGAACTTTGTTGGTGTCATTTGTTCTTCTACGTCTGAGGTGTCCAATAATGGTGGGAAATAAGGCCGAAGGAGGTCCACGTTGAACACTGGGTGCAGGCCAAGGAAAGGAGAAATGTTGAGAACAAAATAATTATCCCCCACAACTTTGGTGATGGTGTATGACCCATATCGGAGTGGGCGAAGCTTCCGATGGGGTCCTGTAAGGAGTTTTTTCTGCAAGTGCCACCAAACTTTGTCGCCCACCTGAAACTTATGTGGAACCCGATGTTGATCATGGCGTTGCTTGTACTTGTCATTAGAATTCTATAGGATATCTTGAACCTGTTGGAAGATGTGCTAGATCCTCTCAATGAATCGGGTGGCTTTTTCAGCCTAAGTTGGAGTAGGAGAGGAGTCGGTCAAGGTGACCACAGGGGGAAGTGAAATATCTATGGGACCCAATGGTTGGAATCCCAACCCCACCTGAAAGGGGATGTGGCCGGTTGAGTTATGCAGGGATAGATTGTAGATATGCTAGACATAGGGAATGTTTCAGGATAAATCCGTGAGTGTGGACACAAACCGATCTCCCTAGATCCACCTGGATCTAGAACAAAACAGGACAAAATAATACACTTTTCCTAGATTTTAACTGTTGAAGGAACTAGGAGGCAAGAATCATGTACATACCTTATGATCTCTTCCTTGGGTCTCTGTTGTACCAATTTCACTCCAATGATCTTGCATTGTCAAGACCACAAAAGTACAAACCAATCGAAGTGAAGACAATTCAATATATTCAACAACTAATCTATACATATGATCAAGGAGTTATGTAATAAAGTGACATCATCTTTATGGGAAAGGGACATATTAC
>JZKD02S1454397.1:0-10937 GCA_000966675.3 Picea glauca
TGATTTTTTTTATCAGCTGAGGGGAGAAAATATATTTTCCAAGATCGACTTAAGATCGGGTTATCATCAAGTTATAATCAGAGAAGAAGATACTAGAAAAATAAGCCTTTCGGAAAAGGTATGGACATTAGGAGTTTGTGGTGGTGCCATTTGGCTTGAAAAATGCACCTGCTACATTTATGTGTCTGGTGAATGGGGTGTTCAAATATTTCCTAGAAAAAATTGTCTTTGTCTTCTTAGATGATATTTTTATCTATTCCAAGACATAGGAGGAGCATGAGAAACATTTGTGGATGGTTCTACAAGTGTTGAGAGAGCACCAATTGTATGCCAAGTTGAGTAAATGCACTTTTTATCAAAACCATGTCTATTATTTGGGTCACATTGTTTCCAAAGATGGCATAGAAGTGCATCTAGAGAAAATTGAAGCAATCAAAAGTTGGTTGGCACCAAGAAATCCAAGAAACATTTCAAAGGTTAGATCATTTAAGGGTCTAGCTAGTTACTACAGGAGATTCATTGTGGGATTCTCCAATATTGCACACCCAATAACATCTTTGCAAAATAAATGAGTAAAGTTTGAATGGAGTATTAAGTGTGACAAAAATTTCCAACACTTAAAGAATTTGTTAGCCAGTGCACCTATTTTAAAAGTTGCAGAACCAGATGAAGATTGTGTTGTGTGCACAGATGCATGTAAGGATGGGCTCGGTGGGTTCCTTACAAAAAATGGACATTAAATTTGTAATGAATCCATAAAATTGGAGCATGAAATAAATTGTGCCACACATGAATTAGAGTTGGAATCCATAGTACATGCTTTAAGGATGTGGAGGAATTACCTTATGGGCAGAAAATTTGAATTGAGGACAGACCATAGTGGTCTGAAATATTTGTTTGAACAACCAATACTAAATTCCAAACAAGCTAGATGGCTGGAATTTCTTAGTGAATATGACTTTGACATCAAAAACATAAAGGGAAAAGAGAACTAGGTGGTTGATGCACTCAACAAAAGGGTGCATTAAATGCATGCTACAACCATTAGTATGTACAGGACAGATTTAAAATACAAAAATCTAGAGGTTGTAACAACAAATCAATATTATGTGCAAATTAAAGAAATCCTACAACATAATAATGTACAACAAAAGAATAAGGATTACAAGCTATAAGAGGAGGGAATCCTCTTATTCCAAAATAGATTTTATGTTCCCAATTCTCAAGAATTAAGAAACTATATTTTAAAGGAGATCCACAATGTGTTATATGTTGGACATCTAGGTTACCAGAACAATATTACAGTTGTAAGAGGCCAATATTTTTGGATTGGTATGAAGAGAGATGTGGTTTATTATTTGGCCAGATGCATGGAATGTCAGAAGGTAAAGGTTGAGCATAGACATCCAATGGAGTTGTTGCAACCATTGCCCATTCCTGAATGGAAATGGGAAGTTTTTATTATTTATTTCATTACCTAATTTCCCAGAACAACAAGGCAACATGATTCCATCATGGTAGTGGTGGACAAGATTGAAATGTCTGCACATTTCATTTCAGTAAAAGTAACTCACAAAGAAGAAAAAATTGCAGAAATTTCTAGGCTACATGGTATGCCTAAGGCAATAGTGTCAAACCGAGATCCCAAGTTCACTTCCAATTTTTGGAAGGGATTATTTAAAGGATTTGGTACAAATATGAATTTCAGTACAACATATCACCCAAAGTCAAATGAGAAGACAGAGAGGATATGATAATTGAAGATATGTTGAGAATGTATGTAATGTACAAGCCTTCTAGGTGGGAAGACTATATCCATTTAGTGAAGTTTTCTTATAATAATGGATATCAATAATTATTGAATATGAGCCTTGTTACCCCCCCAAGTTAGGGGTAACTAAGAAGATGATGTCTTGAGACCTGCAAGTCGAAGACATGGAGTGCCAAGAGCCATATGAGCAGACAAAGACCCTCCTATCACCACATATCACCATTCATCGGGAGAAGCAATATCCACCATGACAGCATGGCCCAAAAAGAACAATAGGTATTGCTTCATGAGGTAACATGTTCGATCTCATGGTAAGTTTCATTTTAATAATTGAAGCATTTGAGCATGTTGCAAAGAGTCATTTCTTGATTATGAAATTGTTTTCTTGGAAATTATACATTTTTCCTCATTTCACCTTGGTGGTTGACATGGTTTCCTAGTAAGTGGGTCACCCTTGGGAAAAGGGATGCTAATAGGGGGTCTCCTTGAAGGGTCATCGTACCATTCCCGCACATACGTATCACTTTCCACACCTCTTCCCTTTAATTTTCTAATCTTGGTTTTCGATCATATTGACCCCAAGAAGGGCTTGTACCTCATTTCATGGGAAGAATGGGATAAAGGCCCAGAGGTGTTGTCACTGGAAAAACTTAAAATCCATAAATGATCCTTCTAGATGCTCTCCCTAAGGCCCTGAGAGAAATGAAATGCTTCTCCATAAAAAAATGAAGGACCTTTAAAAAAACACATAATTAATAAATGTATCGCTTTATGGGGGAATGCATTTGTTGTCTTTTAATTTCCAGTGCATATGGAATTCAATGTGTTCCTAACTTTAAGTGGTATTGTGGTGCTCTTTACTTTCCATTGCACATAGCACTCAATGTTTTGGACCATAATAAATTAACGTTAATGAAGGGGATTGGAAAAATGTTTCATTACAAATGAAGGATGCAACACACCCTCTACAAAGTCACCCACGGATGAGACAATATGAACCCTTGATATGTCAAGAACCCCATGCCCAAAATTATTCCCCCCATCCACCTCATATTCATTACATGACTTAGAGAAGGTCTTCTTGGGAAAAAATCCTTTACTTTGGGATTGATCTACCCAATAGGGTACCATGACAACCCTCCCATACTTAAATTTAGAAAAATTTATAAGGTATTTGAGCACTTGTTTAGTTTGAAAAGGGGGGCTTGATGCACATGTTTGGGTGGTTCCTTTATTAAATATGGCTTACTTGGCATGATACATGTGACTTATGGACCCTTGGAGGGCGTAATTGTTTGTATTTGGAAGACCTTTCCAGGTAAAAGATTTTTCATGGAGGAATTGTGTCATTTTGACCTTTATGGGGGGTTGAAGACCCCAAGGATGGACGCTATACCCCACTGGATGGGAAAAACACCCCAGATCTCTTGTGCACATGAGATGATGAGTGTTTCCTTTGGAGGCACTTTGATAGCACTAGAGGATGACATTGTATCCCATTGTGCTTGAATGTTGGCCTTGGGAGGTCTAGGAGGTCACTTTATAATCCTTTGATGTCATGTGGAGGCTAGGGTTTTGGTGGGATTGATGGTACCAAATGTGATGTGATGTGTTTTGAAGGAAGGATAGGCATGTCATGACACTCTAGCACATGAGAGCTTGACACATGGCCTTTGGAGACCCAATGATTTGCATCTTGAGGTTCATTGTCTCACTTAGAGGCTCCAAATCACCCTTCTAGGGCATGACATCACACTTTTGACAGTTTTACTTTATGAAAATTTTATTTTTGTAAGTTATAAAGGAAAATAAAGGGGGTCCACCCTCTTTTAATTTGTTGTTGACATTTTTATGTGGAAAAATTGGTTTAGATGGCCTCATATAAATAGATGCCATCTCATTTTCATTTTAGACATAACTCACTTGAGAATTACATAACTCTTCACTTAAATTTTCACCCTACTTGGGAAATTTTCTATCTCTTGTCTCTTGTGCAAAATGGATGGAAAGTTTATCTATATGTGGAAAAAGGGTAGCGACTTCTCTTGGATTATTTTTCTTGGCAATTTGGTGGAATATATTTGATAAGTAAGAGGTTTTGCGTGCTATCTCTTGGATTAGGTAAGGAATTTCTACAATTTTGTGTGTTTCTTCTTGATTTCAAGGTTATTTTGTCAAACCCTTGGAGGAGTATAAGGGCATACACCCTCCATCAAGGAATTTCTCTTTTATTGTTATTTAAAAGGATTAAAGTATTGCTACAAGGAGTAAAATGGCATACACCCTTGTAGAAAAACCTTTCTAAGGTTTATCTTCTCTAGGGAGTAAAAGGGATTACACCCCTAGATGAGTGTTAAAACCTAGTTCAAACAAGAGACTCCATTACCCAATAGGTAAGACACTAATCTTTGCATTGGAGATTGAATATTGTTGCATTGGTAAACATGATTTCAAGGAGATTGAATTGTTCAAGTTTGGAATTAAATTTTGCATGCTTTAAACTATCTTATGCCCTAGGGGCATCTTGATTTATTAAGTGATTAAGCTATTGTAACAAATTAAGATACAACCACTAGATCTGCAGCAAAATCACTCTCTCTTACTCTTTTACAAATTTTATACCATTGAAATTTACTTGCAAGATGTCATAATTGATTTAATGTTTAGGAGATATTGTTTGGGTGGCTTACTTGTTGATTTTAGTGGCTAGAAATTGTTGTTGTAGTGAAATTTTTCTACATCCATAAGGTTGTTATAAAATTATGTTGGTAACACTTATTAACAACCCCTTCTTTCTATCAAAGACTTCGTTTAAATATTGGAGGATTGTCTGCTAATTGCTAGCTTAATTTTCCAACATCATGCACTTGATTTTGATGGTTTAATTTGCAGTTGTCATAGTCTCTTTACTAATGATATATATTTCGATATCGTTGCAGACAACAAGGTTTATTGTTGATTCCCCTATAGTTTTAAGGCTTATATAATCATATATTGTCTTGGTTTGGCTTGTCTAACATTGTTTTGCAGGTACACAATGTTATCCCCCATTTCTAGGGGTAACTAAGGAGATAATGTCTCGAGGACCTCGGGTTGCAAACATGGAGTGTCGAGGGATAGATCAAATCATAATGTCCACTTACACATATGGAGGCCCACTTCACCACCAAACTTATTTGGTTCATCATGATGACATTCACCACATCAGCGTGTTTCCAAAAGACAATGTGTCTTGCTCCATGAGGTACAAGTCAGGTATTCTGGTAAGTGTCACTTTAATACTTGACACATGTATGTTTCATTTAAAGCTTCTTTTGATTATAAAATGTGTGCTTGGAAGTTATGTTCTTTGACCCGTTATCCCCATTTTGTGCAATAACTAAGGAGATGATGTCTCGAGGCCCTCAGGTTGCAAATATGGAGTGTCGAGAGACCACGTGACTGGCAGTGTCCACTTGCACATATGGAATCCCACTCTATCACCACATTTTGATCCATTGTCAATGCATTCACCATAGCAACTACCTTATAGAAGGAAGATGGGTCTTTCTTCATGTGGTACAAGTCAGGTATTGTGGCAGGTAATCACCCAAATATTTGAGGAATTTAAACATGTTGTATTTAAGTTGCTTTTGATTATAGAACGCATGCTTGGACATTATTCTTTTGACCTTGTTTCACCTTGGTGAGTGTCATATATTTCCTAGTAAGTGGCCAACCTTTGGGGAAGGTTTGCAACTAGGGATCCCTTGAGGGGTTATCATACCATTCCCATCCATACTTACCACTTTCTACTCATTATGCTCCCATCATATTTTCTTCTTCTAGGCCCTTTGACTTTAGTGACTCAAGAAGGGAATGTACCTCATTTCATGGGAAGAAGGGGATGAAGGCCCAGAGGGATTGTTGTTGGATAAAAAGACAAAAGCCTAAATATAGACCTTCCAGATGCTTCACTCAGGGATCCCCGAGAAAACAATGAAACGCTTCTCTATAAGAAATGGGGGACCTACAAAAATAAATGATAGTGAATGCTTAAGGGGTTAGTTGGAGGATTGGAGGTCTCATAATGATTCAGCCTATCATGATCATGGGTATTTAGTGGTATGAAATTACCATCATCTGGTCACCCAACCAAGGTAGTGGCTCTCAGTTACACAACTGAGAGAAAAGGGGTCTCATCACGAGCTAACCTTCTCATTTTCACGAGGTATTTTTGAATGACACTATCATTATCTCGACACCAAGCCAGGATAGTGTCCTTCAACTTGTTCCTTAAAACTAGAAAGAATGGAAATAATATGGGTTTGTAAAAGTGCATCGCAAACGAAGGTGCCACACACCCTCTACAAAGGAACCCATAAATGAGATAATATGAGCCCTTGTATTTCATGAAACTCATCGACCTATGAAGTCTAAACCCATTCCACCTCATCATCCATTACATGACCTTGAAACGCTATCCTTGGGAGCATCCCCTACTTGAGGGCTTTGGTCTATGCAATAGGACTTTTATGACACCCCTCCCATATTCAAACTTGGTCAATTGTATAGGGGTTTTGAGCATTTGTTTAATTTGATGAGATAGTTTTGATGCACATGCTTAGGTACCTTTCTTATTAGATGTTGTTTACACTTGTCATGATATATTTGACTTGATATCTTTGGAGGGCATACCCTTTGTTTTGCAGGACCTTTCTTGGTGGCCATTTTTGGGAGAACAAGCCTAGCTTGGGCTTCCATGGGGAAAGGATCTCATAGGTTGGATGTTGTAGGCCCGCACACCAAATCACATAGACATGCCTTTGGAGGCTTATATGGCATCATGGATGATCTTATCCAAGCCCTCTTTCCCAAACGACTTTCCTAGGAGAGGCAAAATGACACCTTTTGAGGCTTGACATCATCCTTGAGGGGGTTTGGTGGTGATGGAGTTATTATACATTGACACTTGGCATTTTTTTACCGAAGGAGACATGGATTGACCCTAGCACATGATGAGAAGGCTCAAGGAGCCCCAAAAACCTCCATTTTCTTCTCCAACAACTTGATCAAGGTGTCAGAATGTCCCCTAAAGGGGTGACGCCATATTATTTTTAGGGTTTATATTGTGTTAAAGTGAAAATTAAATATTATTATTTGATGCAAGGGGTAAGATAATGGTTTTTGACCCATTATCTAACTTTTTACCCTTGCTAAGTGGACAAACTATGTTTTAATACTTTTGTATAAATAGAGATCATGTGAATCTCATTTCATAACATAACTCTTCCATTGTGAGAAGTACTTGGCTTTAATTTGCGCCCTCCTTGGGAAACCTTCTCTCTCTTGTTCTTTTATCTTGGTTTTCTTTATGTTATTGGTGGAAGAACTAGTGTGTTATCCTTCTTGGAGATCTTCTTTGGCATGTGTGGTGGATTTATCTTGGTAAGGAGAGGTTTATCGTGTCATTTCTTGATGCTAGGCAAATATTTATCTTGTTTATGCTTCATTGCTTAGTCACAAGTTTTATATGTTAGATTTATTGGGGAGTATAAGGATTTACAACCCCACCATTATCTATCATTTTTGTCTAGAAGTTATTTGTTGCACAAGGTTTTACTAGGAGGAGTAAAAGGGTTTACACCCTCCTAGAATGTCTTAGCTTAACTTTTTCTTGCCTTGGGGAGTAAAGGGTTTACACCCCCAAGGAGATAGCATTGTTTATACCTTTATTTACTTGACTCCATAACCCAATAGTTAAAAGAACTAGTATAATTTCATTGGAGAAATAAAATACTTTATTGGTTAATGTGAAATTTTATGGTTTGAAGGTTGTCTAAGTTGGATTCATTTATTTTCCTTGTAATCTTGATTGAGCCACTAGGGCGTCATATTTCCTCAAGTGATTCTTTATATTGTTACAAAACTTTATCTACATCCATTAGGGTTGCAGAAACCCTAATCAAACTTCTCTAATAACTCTTAAATCAAACATTGAAATTTGCTTAAAGTTTGCTTACATAAACTACCAGGCCTAGTGCACTTTTTGGTAGACTTTGGGGAAGTTTTAGTGGCTGATATTCTTGTTGTAATAACTTGTTTGTTACAGTGATAAGGCTGCAAAATATCTCTGCAACTATCTTTTGTTACAACCTTCTTTCATTTCTAAAGTCTAATGCTATCTTACTTGGGTTGATCTAGTTGTTTCTAGTTTATCTCTTGCTCTTTCAATTAGAGTTTTAGTAACTTGTTTCCAGCATTCATTATCATTTTCATTGTTGATATATATTGTTACTAACTGCTGCAATTAAGGACAAAAGTCTTAACATGTTTTTCCATTATATACTTGGGCTTGTATCATTGTCTTTCTTGTGTCTTGGGTAGGTGCAATCAGCATTTGCAGGGTCTACTACTTCTTGGAAACTCTTGTCTACCATCAAGACCTTACTCAAGCCCCTCTCAACATATATAAGCTTGAACTATAGGGGAATCCATTCATACATCACACTTTCCATCTCATTCCCCCCTAGGGTCACCAGGATTCCCCCCTTGAGGTGACTACTTCACCTCTAAAGTGACGCGAACACCTTCCTAAGGTGATAGTGGGTAGGTTCTCTCTTAGTTGTCGATGTTTGGTGGTTGGGACGGGCTTTTACCAACCTACAACTTGTGCAATAACATTTTGGCATTGTTTCCGGGGAGGATTTTGAATCCTCTTATGAACCCTAACAACACTTTGGCAAACTATCCCAAAGACTTTACCCTTAGCTTTCCTGGCGACTCCATTGAAGAATGTTCCCTTTCACACCCTCAATGAGATCTTCTTAAGGCTCATTTGATGACTCCACCTTCCCAAGAATCCACCTTTCCCCGATTACCCTTTCCACCTTCTAATCCATGGAGGTATATGATGAAAACCTGCTGAAAAGATGGAATGAGATCCCAAATTTTGATGGTAACCCATGTTCGGTTGTTACACATGTTGTCAAGTTTACTGAGTACATTTATTGGTATCAGATAACCTAGGATGATGAATTAAAGTGGTTTTTCTTGGTATCCCTGGGTCAAAAACAAAGAAATTTGATCAATCATACTTGTATCTTGAAGGATTTAACTATCCTCATCCGAGAATTCCTCACACATTGTGGACCAAAATCTCAGCAGTTTGAAGAAATGGTTCAAGATCTTGAGGATGCCTTTCAGGAAACGATGTTTCCTTTGGATCCGATTGAGTATTTGAGGGAAATTTCCTTTTAAGAACATATCTACAAAGAGGAATATCCCGATGAATTTTCTCATGCTCAAACTTCGGACAAGACATTTGATCAAAATAAAGTGTTCATACCTGCCCTTCCACTTAATGAAGACATCCAAGCCTCTATTCCTCCTTCACATCAGGAAGAGAACATGATGAGTTGTGAACCTTTCGAAGATCTTGATGATACTTTGTTCCATGACCTTGGACATGAAGAAGTATTGGAGGAAACCTTGGATATTTTTATTTGTTACAGATGACACAGTGTTTCAACAATGTGATAAGATATGTTCATATACATTAATGAGAAGGATGACATAGCTACCCTATTAAGTGAGTGGGAGTCCTTCATCTCCTTTTTCTTTTTTATTTTGGATGGACTGTAAAATATGTAGAGGAAGATAATGAAATGAGACATTTGATGGATTCATTCAAAAGTAGTTGATCAATACAACAAGTTTGAATTTAACAATATCAAACATATCATCGACATCGTCATCGATTTTTGGCTCAAGTTCTTGTGAAATAAGCTTTCCGCCAACTACATAGTATCTAACCATCATAGGTGGTGAAAGCATTGGATCCCTAATTACCAAAATCTTGCTCTTGAAAGCNATATTATTAAATAAGGCCCACTATGGTAGTTAGATATAATAAATGGGTAATTAGATATAATAAATGTAAGAGGACTTCTTAGAAGATTCCTCCTCTAGAATGTTCTTAGGTGATGATAGTACTATATAAAGGTGTTCAAGCAATGTAATGAGATATGAAGAGAAATATTGTATTTGGAGCGGTAGTTCAATAGGAGGATGCCCCCTCGAAGAGGCAAGTGAACATGAGAGGATCCATTCCATAATAGGATCCATTGTACAGTGTTTCCCTACCTCAAGAGTTTGATAGTAATAAAGGAGATTTTGCATATTGTTCTTCTATATCTATTGTGGTTCTTTTGTATTCAGTCTTTGGTTCTTAACCATTGGATTCCTAGTACAACATCTACACCATCCATGGGTATAGAAATCATTGGACTATTCATTACATATTCCCCTATAGTAAGATTGATCTTATTGCATTTTCCTGGGCAATTGATAGTTCGTCCATCTACAATCATTACTTGAAACTCTGGCACTGGATATACAAAGAAATTGAGAGCTTTGGCTAAGTTAAAGTGAATGAAATTATGAGTATTGCCAGAATCAATTAGGACTATTACCTTTTTCTTTTTGATGTATCCTTCGATCTTGAGGGTTTGAGGAGTGCTAATTCCATCCAATGCATNTATTAAATAAGGCCCACTATGGTAGTTAGATATAATAAATGGGTAATTAGATATAATAAATGTAAGAGGACTTCTTAGAAGATTCCTCCTCTAGAATGTTCTTAGGTGATGGTAGTACTATATAAACGTGTTCAAGCAATGTAATGAGATATGAAGAGAAATATTGTATTTGGAGCGGTAGCTCAATAGGAGGATGCTCCCTCGAAGATGCAAGTGAACATGAGAGGATCCCTTCCATAATAGGATCCATTGTACAATGTTTCCCTACCTCAAGGGTTTGATAGTAATAAAGGAGATTTTGCATATTATTCTTCTATATCTATTGTGGTTCTTTTGTATTCAGTCTTTGGTTCTTAACCATTGGATTCCTAGTATAACATTTGCACCACCCATGGGTATAGAAATCATTGGACTATTCATTACATATTCCCCCATAGTAAGATTGATCTTATTGCATTTTCCTGGGAAATTGATAGTTCATCCATCTACAATCATTACTTGAAAATTTGGCACTGGATATACAAAGAAATTGAGAGCTTTGGCTAATTTAAAGTGAATGAAATTATGAGTATTGCCAGAATCAATTAGGACTATTACCTTTTTCTTTTTGATGTATCCTTCGATCTTGAGGGTTTGAGGAGTGCTAA
>JZKD02S1454408.1:0-10937 GCA_000966675.3 Picea glauca
TATTGATGACATTCTAGTATATTCTAAAGTAGAAGAAGAACACAAAGAGCACTTAAGGATAGTTCTGCAAACCTTAAGGAATCACAAACTGTATGCTAAATTCGATAAATGTGACCTTTGTCAGAAGAAAATACAATACCTAGGACATGTAATATCTGCAGAAGGCATTGCAGTTGATCCTGAGAAAATAAGAGCCATCATGGAATGGCTAATCCCTAAGGATGTAGTGGACATCTGGTTGTTCATGGGAATCATCGGATATTACCACAGATTTATAGAGGGATTTTCCAAAATTTCATACCCTATCACATCATTACAAAAGAAGGTAACCAAGTTTAACTGGTCGTAGAAATTTCAAGATAGTTTTAATAAGTTAAAGAAATTGTTAACAACCGCACCGATTTTAAATGTAGCAGATCTGGAAAAATACTTCATCGTCTATGTATATGCGAGTAAAGAAGGACTAGGTGGTGTCATAAACCAAGAAGGGCATGTTATTTGTTATGAGTCTTGAAAAATAAATGAACATGAACGAAACTACGCCATTCATGAATTAGAGTTGGCAGTTGTAATACATGACTTAAAGATGTGGTGGCACTACATAATGGACATAAAAATTTTGTTATTGACTGACAATAGCAGTGTGAATTTTTTTTTTAGTCAACCAAACCTTAATGCAAGGCAAGCAAGATGGCTAGCCTTCTTGAGAAAATTTGACTTTGAGGTAAGACATATCAAGGGTAAGGAAAATAAAGTAGTTGATGCTTTGAGCAAAAGAGTTCATGGGTTGTCTGAAATAAACATTAGCAGGGTAGAAAGAGATCTGGAACAGAGAATAAAGACTGTAGGTAATAATGACAAAAATTACACTCAAACAGTGGCATAATTACATAACACTATAGGAAATTTAGATAAAACAGATACGAGTTTGGACAAAAATGGTCTACTACGATTTAAAAACAAAATATACATACTAGATTCGGTAGAATTAAAGTTAATAGTTTTGGATGAAGTTCATAAGAAACCATATTATGGTCATCTAGGATACCAGAAAACGATAACAACACTAAGAAAGTTATTTTATTGGACTAATAAGAAGGGAGAAACAACAGAATACTTAGCTAAGTGTCAAGATTATCAGCAAGTAAAATTCGAACACCAACATCCAGCCAACTTGTTGCAGACTTTACCTATGATGGAATAGAAATGGGAGACTATATCGCTGGACTTTATTACAGGTTTTCCTAGAAATCAAAAACATAATGATTCAATTATGGTGGTAATCGATAAACTTATTAAGTCCTCACACTTTATTCCTGTAAAGTCTACTTTTAAAGCTATTAACATTGCTGGAATATTCATGAAAGAAATTTTTAGACTGCATGTTATTCCTAAAATGGTGATTTCGGATAGAGACGTAAAATTTACATCTGCTTTTTGGAAAGAATTGTTTCCAAGGTTAAATACTAACTTGAATTTCAGCATGAGTTATCATCCACAAATGGATGGGAAAACTAAATGAACAAACCAAATCATAGAAGATATGCTTCACATGTACGTAAGAACAAAATAGGCAAGTGGGAAGACTACCTGCACTTGGTAGAATTTGCATACAACAATGGGTACCAAACTTTGGCTAAAATGAGCCCTCTTGAGGTATTGTACAACAGAAAGTGTATGACTCCAATTAGTTGGAACAACCTAGTTGATAGAATCATGGTTGGACTAGAGATGCTCCAGGTAATGGAGATCACGGTAAGAAAAGTACAATAGAACTTAAAGGAGGCACAGGATAGACATAAAAGTTACGCGGACTAGAAAATAAGACACTTGGAATTTCAAGTGGGAGATCATGTATATTTAAAAGTCAAATCCTAGAAAAGTTCACTAAAGATAGGGAATTGTGCCAAGTTGTCACCCAGGTTTTGTGGGCCTTTCAATATCTTATCTCGAATTGGACCCGTAGCATACCAACTTTCACTTCTTTCCAATCTAAAAATTCATAATGTATTTCATGTTTCTTTGTTAAAGAAGTATGTTCATGACCCTACTCATATGATCGATTGGAACTTGGTGCAGGTGGGACCAGAAGGTGAGTTCCAAGAGGAACCTCTGCGCATTTTGGACAGGAGAGAAATAACACTTCGGAACAGAGGCATCGCCCAGGTAAAAGTGCAATGGAATCACTTTAGCCCTAAGGAGGCCACTTGGGAGTTGGAGGGATATTTGTAGAAATATCATCCAATCCTATTCCAAGAAAGGAACGAACACTAAGGACAATGTTTTATTGAAGGGGGAAAGGATGTAACATCCCCAAAAATAAATTATTTTTGAATTTGAAATTTCTTAGGAAATTATTTCCATTTTTGGTAAATTTGAAATTGGAAAATTTTTGCCATTTATGGCAATTTTGAATTTCGAATTTAGTTAATTGTAATTGATAATTATGACTGTTGGGTAGAGATCTCATTTGACTATGAAACTTGTATGAAAAAAAATATTTTATAATTATTGTTGATGAACAAATGGAATAGCCATGTTAAAATCAGCTGACCATGACTCCATGGGTGGGGAACATGTTGGAACTACCTCAGGGCTGATTGTTACAAGTGGAAAATCAAGAATTTAGCCATGGGCAGCCCCTAAAAATAATGGATTTGGAAAGATGCGAAAATTCCCAAGGGGGGAAAAAGACCTAGGCAAAAATGGCTTTTGATATATAGCATATGGGAGGAAGCAGGACACTGCCTAGTATGTTGGGAAAAGGAAATTTATCTCTTGCTATTATGAACACTGGCTGTTGAGTGTGAGGCAAGGATAATTTTTTGAAGTGGAAATACTATTGCTGAGGGGAGTTCTGAGTTCGCCCTCATGGATTCCTGGTCATTCTAGGGGGTGAATGGAGCAAGTGACATTGGCTGTTCTATTCTAAGGTTGGGAGGAATGTGGTTGGTCCATTTGTTTTTCAGTGAACTAGTCCACATATGTTCATCTACTCTTTTCTGGTTATATATCTCTTGTTTTAAATGGTTGTCAAAATACATTTATATATTTCTGGGTGAATTGATTTCTGTTGAAATTCTTTCAAGATCAAGAATCGTTTTTTATTTAAATCACTGAAAGAGAGTATAGCTAATATGATGTTGTGTGAATTATGGGTATGAGTTAAACTATGAATGAATGGAACAAATATAGGTTAAATCCCCTACAGGTTTTAATTTT
This sequence comes from Picea glauca, assembly GCA_000966675.3. Lineage (NCBI taxonomy): Eukaryota > Viridiplantae > Streptophyta > Pinopsida > Pinales > Pinaceae > Picea > Picea glauca. The sequence goes on from JZKD02S1454408.1 coordinate 3,223, forward strand.
TCTTCAAATAAATCTGCTTGTATATATATTGTATATACACTAATTATGAGTAGAATCGAAAATTTGTGAACATGCTAGCATGCTTCTAGTTTAAACAAAATCAGATCGATTCCAGTTTGTAAAGTAGGAATCCTATGTTTTCAATTCGAAGGAGTCTTGTACCGCATCTATGACTTAGGAAGATGCTGAAGGGTATACTATAATTATATATTCATATATTTCTGTAATAAGCTATACAGAGTAATAATATTGCTATAATATGGATGCACGGAAAGGATAGATATTTGTATAGGATTATATATATAGTTATATACAATTATGTATACCTAATAGCTATACAAAAGTTTAATATTCAATTCCAACTTGAATGAGATTCGAGTTGAAGGAATATAAGTTTCCAGAAATTGTAAGTAATTTCATACATGCATGACTATAGGTTTCCTAATTTCAAATCCAATAGGTGTTAAGAGATAATGGAAGACAAACAGTCTAATTAGTCTTAATAGGATTTCTGGAAAAATAAATAGGGATTAAAGAAAATGAATCGAACCTTTTAATGTAAACGAGATTCTGAAACCAAAATGCTAGAGGGGCAAAATCCCGATGAATTTAGGAAAAAACAGAAATACAAAACCCTTTAATGTATATACACATTCCTGATAAATTTCAAAAATATGATAAACTTTATTAACAAGTAATAAATCATTTCAACTTCAGTGTGAATCAGATAGTACTGAAATAAAGAAAACGATAGTTCTATTGACCACAACATAGTTTTCCTGAATATACTAATACATAAGTAGCAAAACAGAATTTGGGGAAATATATTTTCTGGAAGTATACAAGCTGCTATGCCTTCTTTATAAACAATATAGGTAATATAAAGAACCATAGTACCATTAATATAGGATTTAAATTCACTAACTCTGGTATTTCAAATACAAGTATACAAGAGAAAGAATTTGATGATTAAACCCTTTAAATTTTGTAATACAAATCCAATCAGACCAAAATCAAAATGTGTCCAACCTCATGTAATTTCTGTGTTCTTTTCCAACAATGAGCTATCGACATGAAAATGGGTTTACCCCTTAACCAACCGATACAGGAAATCAGGACGAAACAGTAAATTTGGAACATAACCATGGCCTTCATATCTAGAACTTGGAAAGTTAAGCCTGAGAGTTATTGTGCACGTAACCCGAATACCTTTTGCATGAATGATAGGAACCGATATATGGAACCTTGTGTGGTCAAAATCTCTGGAAGGAATTATCATTTGTAACATTAGTAAAATATACGAAAGTAAAGCTAACGAACTTTCAACTGAATGATAAATGATAGTAACAGTTTGTTCCATAGTGGTACTTAACTTATGACCAGGAGACCCAGTGCCCTTCACTTGTCACGTTCTAGATGAATAGGCGATTCCAGACCGAAGGGAGAGTAGTCCAAGGAAATCCTGATGGGTACCCTCGCATCAACAGGGTCCCATAATTAGTATTGGCATCAAAACTTATAATCAATTTCTTTATGAAATGAAACGAAAAACAATGATAACATTTAAAATACTTATTGTATATGACATGTCGTGCGAACAGGCCCAAGGCATAGTGTAAAAGTTACACATAGAACAAATGCTATATGTAAATATTGAGATTAAAACCTTTCCTGAACCAAATGTCTATATTGCAGAGGGTACTTATATTTCAATGATAAATACAGAGTTAACCTTCTGCAGAACTTTTACCAGACTTAAAAATGGCGTATACTACCCGCAGACAATGATAATAATAGTAAGAGACATACTTATGTCCAGGAAACTCTACAAAATCAAATATTATATGCCTTAGGGTATTTTTAATGAACTGTTTGAGAAAACAGAAGTCATAATATTAATGGTACTAGACAAGAATGCAATAGCCATTAAGGGAAGCATTTATATTTTGGTTTGATGAAAAATACCGAAGGGTGGATTCTTCCTTTACAAAGGGAAAGAAAGAAAAAAAATATAATGTTCTTACACAATGTGTACATTCCAATCCAGAAAAAAAACCCTACATAGATTCACAAGAGTTCAACATTAGGCCTCAACATGAAAACAACAGAGAGACCATAAAGAATAATGACACTAGGAAAATAACAAAACCCTAAGAGTGAATTTACACATGAAAAATTATGCAGGTGTAAATTCTCTGATTTAGAACAAGGGGGTGGGATGTCGATACCTTCAGAGATATTGATGATGAAACAACCGAGTATTCCAAATTATCCAGGAGCAGGAACAATCCAGAAAGTTACAAGGAATGACGATAAGGGGGAAATTTAATTTAAAGTTATATTGAGAGTTACAGAACGAATATTGCTTCCACACTAACGAACTTCTGAAGTTCCACTCTATTATTTAAAACATAGTAGCATCTTAAACTTACTAGGGAAGACATGTAACATTGTCTGTTAGACTGGGTAACGTCCTCCAAGTCGACGGTCTTCCCTACTGAGAAAATAACACACATAGCCATTTCGGAGGGCTTCACAATAACAATACAAACGTTCTTAACCCTAAGAGAAGATCTTGCTAGGATGATTAAATGATGAGGGTATGAAGGTTGGTTTGGCCATGTGATGAGGGAAGACTTGGCATGACTAGATTGGAGGAAGGGTCAGATGAAAACCATCGAAACTCACACACACAGGACTGCCATTGATCGCAGGAGCAGAGCCTTAAATCCTTTCTAACAAGTAAACCCTTCTTCCCATAACAAGAAAAACATGAACTGAATGACAATCCCTTCATGATATGACTAATTGGACCACGTTAACTACAAATGTTTCACTTCAGTTAACTGATAATTCAAATGAAGTTTTTGTTGAGACATATCTTAGTTAAGGAAGAGTTAGACGCGGATTAGCGTGGGATTTCGTTACCAATCTTTTAAGTGAATGATGAGTGAAAGAACTTTAACCACAAATAATTCATAAGGGAATCTGTTTAATGACTTAGAACACTCCAAATGATGTCAAATAACTTACTATAAGACACATATATTCTACTAAGGGGTATAAATCCTGACCTTGTTACTTTATTTGTGGTATATGATTTTTATTTCAAGATCAAATGAAATAGTCTTGCGCACAAGAATAAAGGCTCATGTTTGAAGGAGAGATTAGGACTATAAATCCTAAATCTAAATTACTATATATATACATGTGAGTAGTTTGATGTTGAAGGAAAGTGCTAGAATTTTTGGAGAACTATTCACATAAGTTGTAAGTTAGATTGGTGTAGGAATTTCATTGTGTGGTAGTCAGATCATAGATTTATTTTAAGAATGAATATTGCCTCCTCTTCTCTATGAATCTATTAAATGAAAATTGGAGATTTATGTCCCATAGATTTTTTTTTATGACAAATTTGAGGTACATTACATCAGAGGACACTTGGATAGGGTCCGAAGTGGTCGGGGTTTTTTCATAAGGTTTTCCTCTTGTGTTTTGGGTACTCTTTCGAAAAGATCCTCTATTAAATTGATTATCTCCTCTCATATTTGTGGGGATCACAGGGAATTCTTGTTGAATTACCTCTTGTAGTTTTTTAGGTGCAGGATCAATAGACGTGGAAGGCATTGGGGGGTTAGCAATAAGNTGTTGAGTGTGAGGCAAGGATAATTTTTTGAAGTGGAAATACTATTGCTGAGGGGAGTTCTGAGTTCGCCCTCATGGATTCCTGGTCATTCTAGGGGGTGAATGGAGCAAGTGACATTGGCTGTTCTATTCTAAGGTTGGGAGGAATGTGGTTGGTCCATTTGTTTTTCAGTGAACTAGTCCACATATGTTCATCTACTCTTTTCTGGTTATATATCTCTTGTTTTAAATGGTTGTCAAAATACATTTATATATTTCTGGGTGAATTGATTTCTGTTGAAATTCTTTCAAGATCAAGAATCGTTTTTTATTTAAATCACTGAAAGAGAGTATAGCTAATATGATGTTGTGTGAATTATGGGTATGAGTTAAACTATGAATGAATGGAACAAATATAGGTTAAATCCCCTACAGGTTTTAATTTTTCTTCAAATAAATCTGCTTGTATATATATTGTATATACACTAATTATGAGTAGAATCGAAAATTTGTGAACATGCTAGCATGCTTCTAGTTTAAACAAAATCAGATCGATTCCAGTTTGTAAAGTAGGAATCCTATGTTTTCAATTCGAAGGAGTCTTGTACCGCATCTATGACTTAGGAAGATGCTGAAGGGTATACTATAATTATATATTCATATATTTCTGTAATAAGCTATACAGAGTAATAATATTGCTATAATATGGATGCACGGAAAGGATAGATATTTGTATAGGATTATATATATAGTTATATACAATTATGTATACCTAATAGCTATACAAAAGTTTAATATTCAATTCCAACTTGAATGAGATTCGAGTTGAAGGAATATAAGTTTCCAGAAATTGTAAGTAATTTCATACATGCATGACTATAGGTTTCCTAATTTCAAATCCAATAGGTGTTAAGAGATAATGGAAGACAAACAGTCTAATTAGTCTTAATAGGATTTCTGGAAAAATAAATAGGGATTAAAGAAAATGAATCGAACCTTTTAATGTAAACGAGATTCTGAAACCAAAATGCTAGAGGGGCAAAATCCCGATGAATTTAGGAAAAAACAGAAATACAAAACCCTTTAATGTATATACACATTCCTGATAAATTTCAAAAATATGATAAACTTTATTAACAAGTAATAAATCATTTCAACTTCAGTGTGAATCAGATAGTACTGAAATAAAGAAAACGATAGTTCTATTGACCACAACATAGTTTTCCTGAATATACTAATACATAAGTAGCAAAACAGAATTTGGGGAAATATATTTTCTGGAAGTATACAAGCTGCTATGCCTTCTTTATAAACAATATAGGTAATATAAAGAACCATAGTACCATTAATATAGGATTTAAATTCACTAACTCTGGTATTTCAAATACAAGTATACAAGAGAAAGAATTTGATGATTAAACCCTTTAAATTTTGTAATACAAATCCAATCAGACCAAAATCAAAATGTGTCCAACCTCATGTAATTTCTGTGTTCTTTTCCAACAATGAGCTATCGACATGAAAATGGGTTTACCCCTTAACCAACCGATACAGGAAATCAGGACGAAACAGTAAATTTGGAACATAACCATGGCCTTCATATCTAGAACTTGGAAAGTTAAGCCTGAGAGTTATTGTGCACGTAACCCGAATACCTTTTGCATGAATGATAGGAACCGATATATGGAACCTTGTGTGGTCAAAATCTCTGGAAGGAATTATCATTTGTAACATTAGTAAAATATACGAAAGTAAAGCTAACGAACTTTCAACTGAATGATAAATGATAGTAACAGTTTGTTCCATAGTGGTACTTAACTTATGACCAGGAGACCCAGTGCCCTTCACTTGTCACGTTCTAGATGAATAGGCGATTCCAGACCGAAGGGAGAGTAGTCCAAGGAAATCCTGATGGGTACCCTCGCATCAACAGGGTCCCATAATTAGTATTGGCATCAAAACTTATAATCAATTTCTTTATGAAATGAAACGAAAAACAATGATAACATTTAAAATACTTATTGTATATGACATGTCGTGCGAACAGGCCCAAGGCATAGTGTAAAAGTTACACATAGAACAAATGCTATATGTAAATATTGAGATTAAAACCTTTCCTGAACCAAATGTCTATATTGCAGAGGGTACTTATATTTCAATGATAAATACAGAGTTAACCTTCTGCAGAACTTTTACCAGACTTAAAAATGGCGTATACTACCCGCAGACAATGATAATAATAGTAAGAGACATACTTATGTCCAGGAAACTCTACAAAATCAAATATTATATGCCTTAGGGTATTTTTAATGAACTGTTTGAGAAAACAGAAGTCATAATATTAATGGTACTAGACAAGAATGCAATAGCCATTAAGGGAAGCATTTATATTTTGGTCTGATGAAAAATACCGAAGGGTGGATTCTTCCTTTACAAAGGGAAAGAAAGAAAAAAAATATAATGTTCTTACACAATGTGTACATTCCAATCCAGAAAAAAAACCCTGCATAGATTCACAAGAGTTCAACATTAGGCCTCAACATGAAAACAACAGAGAGACCATAAAGAATAATGACACTAGGAAAATAACGAAACCCTAAGAGTGAATTTACACATGAAAAATTATGCAGGTGTAAATTCTCTGATTTAGAACAAGGGGGTGGGATGTCGATACGTTCAGAGATATTGATGATGAAACAACTGAGTATTACAAATTATCCAGGAGCAGGAACAATCCAGAAAGTTACAAGGAATGGCGATAAGGGGGAAATTTAATTTAAAGTTATATTGAGAGTTACAGAACGAATATTGCTTCCACACTAACGAACTTCTGAAGTTCCACTCTATTATTTAAAACACAGTAGCATCTTAAACTTACCAGGGAAGACCTGTAACGTTGTCTGTTAGACTGGGTAACGTCCTCCAAGTCGACGGTCTTCCCTACTGAGAAAATAACACGCATAGCCATTTCGGAGGGCTTCACAATAACAATACAAACGTTCTTAACCCTAAGAGAATATCTTGCTAGGATGATTAAATGATGAGGGTATGAAGGTTGGTTTGGCCATGTGATGAGGGAAGACTTGGCATGACTAGATTGGAGGAAGGGTCATATGAAAACCATCGAAACTCACACACACAAGACTGCCATTGATCGCAGGAGCAGAGCCTTAAATCCTTTCTAACAAGTAAACCCTTCTTCCCATAACAAGAAAAACATGAACTGAATGACAATCCCTTCGTGATATGACTAATTGGACCACGTTAACTGCAAATGTTTCACTTCAGTTAACTGATAATTCAAATGAAGTTTTTGTTGAGACATATCTTAGTTAAGGAAGAGTTAGACGCGGATTAGCGTGGGATTTCGTTACCAATCTTTTAAGTGAATGATGAGTGAAAGAACTTTAACCACAAATAATTCATAAGGGAATCTGTTTAATGACTTAGAACACTCCAAATGATGTCAAATAACTTACTATAAGACACATATATTCTACTAAGGGGTATAAATCCTGACCTTGTTACTTTATTTGTGGTATATGATTTTTATTTCAAGATCAAATGAAATAGTCTTGCGCACAAGAATAAAGGCTCATGTTTGAAGGAGAGATTAGGACTATAAATCCTAAATCTAAATTACTATATATATACATGTGAGTAGTTTGATGTTGAAGGAAAGTGCTAGAATTTTTGGAGAACTATTCACATAAGTTGTAAGTTAGATTGGTGTAGGAATTTCATTGTGTGGTAGTCAGATCATAGATTTATTTTAAGAATGAATATTGCCTCCTCTTCTCTATGAATCTATTAAATGAAAATTGGAGATTTATGTCCCATAGATTTTTTTTTATGACAAATTTGAGGTACATTACATCAGAGGACACTTGGATAGGGTCCGAAGTGGTCGGGGTTTTTTCATAAGGTTTTCCTCTTGTGTTTTGGGTACTCTTTCGAAAAGATCCTCTATTAAATTGATTATCTCCTCTCATATTTGTGGGGATCACAGGGAATTCTTGTTGAATTACCTCTTGTAGTTTTTTAGGTGCAGGATCAATAGACGTGGAAGGCATTGGGGGGTTAGCAATAAG
>JZKD02S1454419.1:0-10936 GCA_000966675.3 Picea glauca
GATAGTTAGAAGCATTGGAGCCTAGAAGAGAAGCAGAGAACTGTGTAGAAACACCCATGTATAGTTATTTGGATTAATATAAGAAGTTGATTCAAGTTCATGGCGTTGTGTTGTTCTCTGTGTATGTGTGTTGATTGATATTCTCATGAATGGTTGCTTCCTGTTATACATTTTCTTTGATGTGCTGTGTATATGATTTCATGTTCTAAGTGAAGTCTAAAAAGAAGTAGAAGAAATGAGTTTCAATTGTTTCTCTATCTGAGCGAGGATTCCTGCAAGAAGTGCAGTTGAAGTCATCCACAAGGAGTGCATTGACAGAAGGCTCAGATAGTTTAACTCTTGTTCTCGTTCACCCAGAAGTGAAATTGGGTTATAGGAACCGTGCAAGGAGTGTGCAGGCTAAGGAAAGTCTTAGTTGTGAATCTGAGCGAAGCATTGAAGGACTGTTGTTGTAGGTGTGCACAAAGTCGAAAGAACTCAACACTTGGAAGTGTTCGAGGATTGCCGCAAGGAGTGCATGCAAGGGGTCTTCTTGGAGACTCAAAATTGTGTGAAGCTCAGGAAGGACAAGGCTTCCAAGGTCGTCGAAGAGAAGCACAGAGAGGCTGTGTCATGGAGTGTTTGAATAGGCGTTGCAAAGTTATGCGTAGGGGGACCATTTTTCACAGAGGAATATTGGGTTCACCCTGTAGAAAACATCAAAGAGGAAGAGATCAATGGTTAGGATCTTCAGGAGAATATTTGCAAAAATCCCGCCAGCCATTGGATCTGCCAAAGAAGCAAGGAGGTTATGGTCGCATTCGGAGTTCAAGATCTAGGGGTCATGAGTCGTTGGATCGTTGATCAGTTACCCATCAGTCGTCCGATCTGACAGGGGTTGCACAGGGTTTAAACCCTCGTGAGCAGAGTAAGAACCCCGAGAAGCATCGGGATATTGAGGCATCGGGGTTCAGGAAATCGGGAGTAACAAGAGTAGAAGATCGGGAATTTTCATGGCAAAAGTTCTGGGAAGGATCAAAGCCATCCATTTGTGGAGATGTGTGGCAGACATCGAGGCATCGGGATTCGGGATATCAACATTCCAGTGGACAGGATATCGGGTAAGTCCACCTTGAAAACCCTGACACAAATCTGGGCCATCCATCTGAGAGAGGACGCGTGTCACATGATCGTCCATTCTGGAGATCCGGGCACTAGACATCGGGATATCGGCGCTCGGGAAATCGGAGTTCTTGAGGTCGTGAAAATCGGGACATCAGAAGTATTGAAAATGAGAGGAGAAATCTGAACTGTCCATCTTGAGGGGACGTGTGGAAACAATCGGAGTCATCAGGGAAAGTCCCGACAGGAAGTCGTCGATCGACATTTTGGTCATCGGGATATCAGGAATCCTGGTGACAAGAGGTTTGGGCATTTCAGAATCGCGAAGTCCAAAACCCTGATGAGAGGTATGGCTGTGGTCATATAGAGGAGGTCACATGGACCAATATTCTTGCCTGGAGGGCTAATGGAAATTGGAGCGCATCGGGATTTTGAATCCAAAAACCCCGATAGGTGGTATGCCTGCGGTCACGAGGATAACGGTCATATGGGCCAGGAGCCTAGCCAGGAGAGCTAGTGCGTAAAGAGCGCGTCGGAATTCGAGGGATCATGAATCCTGAGGACGAGTGTGTTTCAACATTGAAAAGTCCGAACCCCCGATAAGGAATATGACTGTGGTCATATAAGAGGAGGTCGCGCGGACTAAACACAGAGCCCGGGGTCTAAGGCAACAAATGAGCGCATCGGGATATTGGAGATTGAGACATCGGGAGTTTGAAAAACCCAAAACCCGATTCTCTATTCTTTTGTCGTCAAAGAGACCAATGACCGGCCTAAAGACTGTAAAGTGCCGAATAGACCTGTGGGTCCATTTCGAAGGAGATTCCAGGGGGAATCAGAAGAGCCATTCCGGCTCGAGGGAGAAAATTGAACGATCCTTAAGACCGGGAGGTCAGGCACGGGACCTACTGAGGTAGGTGCCTGGGTGGATGCAATCAAGTGGTATCAGAGCTTGATTCTTGTCTGTATATCTCAGGCAGGAAGAGGCAGGAAGAGGTAAAGAGCACTCTGATACACATCAAGTGGTATCAGAGCTTAGAAAATCTTCTTTTCTTTCTGTAGCAAAGAAAAAGGAGAATTCACCATGCCGCCAAGGAGAAGGGATAGACAATCACCCGATCTAGAGGAGGAAAGGGAGATGCCCATAGGAAGGGGTAGAGAAGTGTAGAATCCAGAAGTGGAAAGAGATCTGCAACTTACGTGCTAGAGTTGTGGACATGGAGATAAGACAAAGGCACAGAGATGATGTAGGAGATATCAGTGAATCTGAAAATGAAGATGATGTTGGACATGGAGAAGAAGAAATCCCAGTAGAAGATGTAGCAAATGAGTGCTTACTTAAAGCTGTTGCAAGAATGGGTGCAAAGGTGAAAATGGACATTCCAGTTTATGAGGGAAATCTAGATGTAGAAGAGCTTCTAGACTGGATTAGAGCTCTGGACACCTATTTTGACTATGAAGATATCGAAGAGGACAATAAATTCAGGCATGCCATCATGAGATTAAAAGGACATGTAGCCTTGTGGTGGGATGAACTACAAGCGGATAGGCATTGCCAAGGCAAGCAAAAAATTGAGAGCTGGGACAGGATGATTACAAAGATGAAGGAAAAATTCATCCCTAGGGATTACCAAATTTCTCTATTCAGGAGGATGCAAAACCTTAGATAGAAGCTAATGACAGTAAAGGAATATACTGAGGAATTTTACAGGTTGAATATCAGGGCAGGTCATCGTGAAAGCAATGATGAAAAAGTAGCTAGGTACATGAATGGCCTGAGATACGACATTCAGGATGAAATGAGCATGGAAACCATCCGAACGGTAGAAGATGCTTATCAAATGGATCTGAAAGATGAAGAGAAGTTGAGCTGAAAGCAAAGTTAGAGGGGTAGAGGTAGGAGTCAGCCCAGGGGAAAATCAATTTCCCAGGAAGGAACCCAGAAGCCCAGGGGCGACTGGAAGAAACCTTCGACTCGTACTGAGAGAGGTGGAACCTCACAAAGAGGACAACATACTGAGCAGAGAGGAGATTATGTTGACAACAACACTTTTCCTCATACTAGAGGTAGAGGAAGAGGAAGAGGTGGAGTAATCACATGCTTCACATGTGGAAAGAATGGGCACAAGTCTTATGAGTGTCCTGATAAAAAGAAAGAAACTGGAGAAGCTCACATCGCTGAAGCACAGAGGTGAGATGTTGAAGCAGAAGATGTTGAAGGTGGAAGATCGTTGGTGATGCGAAAATTTCTTTTGACACCAGAGAAAGAAGTGGAAATTTCAGTCCAAAGGACCAGAATTTTCAGAACAACTTGCAATACCAAGGGTTGGGCATGCAAGGTCATTATGGACAGCGGTAGCATGAACAATCTCGTTTCAACCGAGATGGTAGAAAAGCTGGAGCTGGAAATGAATGATCATCCAAATCCATATAAAATTTCGTGGCTACGAAAAGGACATCAGGTAAATGTCACCAAACAGTGCTTAGTTGAATTTAAGATAGGGGGATATAATGATAAGATATTATGTGATGTCATTCCTATGGTTGTTTGTCATCTATTGCTTGGTAGACTATGGCAATATGATAGAAATGTGATTCATGATGGGAGAATGAACACATACACCCTGTAGAAGAATGGGAGGACACACGTGTTGCTTCCGATAAAGGATAAGGAGGTGAAGCCAGAAGTAATCAACACAATACTTCTCATGAGTGGGAAGGAACTCCTTAATGAAGTTAAGAAGGAGGAGGATCCACAATTCTTTGTGGTCAGGAAATCGAAGATTGTTCTGACTAGCACAAGAGTGGATGATTTTCCAGGAGAAGTCCTGGAACTGCTGGAAGAGTTCACTAACATAGTAGTGGATGAATTACCTCGTTCATTGTCACCGATCAGGAGTGTGAGTCATCATATTGATCTCATACCAGGATCCAGTTTTCCAAACAAAGCCGCGTACAGATTGACGTCGCAGGAGAATGAAGAAGTTAAGAGGCAAGTCTAGGATTTGTTGGACAAAGGTTTGGTTAGGGAAAGCTTGAGTCTATGTGATGTTCCAACAGTACTCAGTCCGAAGAAAGATTAAGGATGGAGGATGTGCACTGATTCAAGGGAAATTAATAAGATAACTATCAGGTACATATTCCCATTGCCAAGAATGGATGATTTGATGGATTGCTTAAGTGGAGAAAAATTATTTTCAAAGATTGACTTGAAGAGTGGATATCACCAGATTCGCATGAGAGAAGGTGATGAATGGAAAACAACATTCAAGACAAACAAAGGTTTGTATGAATGGCTTGTTATGCTATTTGGCTTAACAAATGAGACAAGTACCTTTATGAGGTTGATGAATGAAGTCCTGAAAGATTTCATCAAAAAATTTGTTATCGTATATCTGGATGATATACTGATTTTCAGTAAAATGGAAGCTGAACATCTGAAGCATTTAGCCATTGTGATGAAGAGATTACAGCAAGAGAAGTTGCTAATAAACATAAAGAAGTCCTCATTCATGAAGACAGAACTTGTTTACTTGGGATTTGTTATTTCGACAAATGAGTTGAGAATGGATCCAGATAAGGTGGAGGTGATCAAGAATTGGCCATCACCGAGGAACATATTTGAGGTGAGAAGTTTTCACGGATTGGCTAGCTTCTACTAAAAATTCATTAGGAATTTTAGTGGAATCAGCGCAGCGATGATGGATACAGTGAATAAAAGACATAAATCTTTTCACTGGACAGAAGAGGCTGAGAAGAGTTTCAATTTGTTGAAACGGAAGATTACGGAACAACCAATTATGGTGTTGTCGGACTTCCAAAAGACATTTCAGGTAAAATGTGATGCAAGCGGGTTTGCAATAGAAGCAGTCTTAATTCAAGATGACATACCAATTGCATATTTCAGCAAGAAGATGAATGAGGTGAAAGTAAAGTACTCCACGTATGATAAGGAGTTTTATGCCATCATCCAGACATTGAAGAAATGGAGGCACTATTTAATTCCAAAGGAATTTGTTTTATATAGTGATAACCACGCATTGCAGTTTGTGACTCAACAAGAAAAGTTGAATCAGAGGCATGTTAAATGGGTTGAGTATATGCAAGATTTCACATTTGTGATTAAACATATTTCTGGTATTGCTAACAAAGTTGTTGATGCTTTGAGCAGGAAGTGTTTGTTGTTGCAGGAGTTCAGAGTCAAGAAATTAGGTCTTGATGATCTCAGAGACATGTATGTAGATGATCCAGACTTTAAGAAAGTATATGAAGCAACTGAGAATCCAGTTCTCAGAGATAGCAACAAATGGGCCGAATACATGATCCAGGAAGGGTTGTTGTTTAAGGGCAATCAACTATGTATTCCGAATTGCTCCATGAGGGAGAATCTGTTGAAGGAAAAACAAAGTGGAGGATTGGCCAGACACTTTGGTCATGATAAGACATTCGTGAAGCTGAGCGAATCATACTTTTATCTAGGGATGTAATAAGAGGTCAAGAGGTTTGTAGACTGATGCAGAATTTTCCAGCATTCAAAGGGAAGGAAGCAGAATGCGGGTTTTTATCAACCATTTCCCATACTTGAGAGGCCATGGGATGAAATTAGCATGGATTTCATATTGGGATTGCCAAGGACGCAAAGAGGATTTGATTCGATCTTTGTGGTAGTGGATAGATTTTCCAAGATGGCACATTTTATCCCATGTCAGAAAACCAGTGACATGATGCACATCGCGAATCTGTTTTTCAAAGAAGTCATTCGACTTCATGGCTTACCAAGGAGTATAGTTTCGGACAGAGATACAAAGTTCATGGGGCACTTTTGGAGGACATTATGGAAGAATATGGAGACTAACTTGTTGTTCAGTTCATCTTATCATCCTCAGACGGATGGACAGACAGAAGTGGTGAACAAAAGTTTAGGAGACTTGCTGAGGAGCCCGGTGGCAGAGCACCACAACAGTTGGGACAATGTATTGCTGCAGGCAGAGTTTGCTTATAATGAATCCGTGAACAGGAGCACAGGGCAGAGTCCATTCCAGACTATATATGGAACGCAACCGAGAGGAGTTTATGAATTGAGAGATTTGGAATAGACTACTACTAGGAGAGCTAGTGTAGAAGAATTCACGGAGGCGATGAAAGAACTTCACAGCTGGGTGAAGGAGCGATTGCAGAATTCAAGTCAGAAGTATAAGAGGAGAGTAGATCAGCATAGAAGACAACTTCAGTTTGAGGTTTGTGACTTGATTCTAGTGCACTTGAGGAAAGAAAGGTTCCTAAGGGGAACATACAATAAATTGAAAATGAAGAAAATCGAGCTATGTAAGGTCTTGAAGAAAATTGGAGAGAATGCTTATGAGATTGAATTACCCGATGGGATCGAAATATCTCCGATATTCAATGTCTCAGATTTATACCCATATAAACTTGAGAAAACAGGAGTAGAAGGTGAACAACTATAGGTTCAGTGGCAAAAATAGATGCCAATTGCAGAGAGATCACAGATGGAGTGCATACTGGACAAGAGAGTCAACAAGAAGACCAGGAGGAAAGAATACTTTGAATATTTGGTCAAGTGGAAGGGCCATCCAGTTGAAGATGCCAGCTGGGAAAATGAAGCAGATATTTTGAAGCATGGAGAGACCGTGCAAAATCTCATGGACATGAGCCCATGAATATTTTCAAGCCAGGGAATATGATGCAGGAGCATCGCCAACATCAAACGAGCCAGCGTGGAAAAAAAAGGACATTTAGACAAACCCAGCCAATTTTTTGAATTTTCCCTTGAAGTTGATGCGCCAAATATAATTGAGATCATTTAATGAAGGTGCCTTGGTATAATGTAATCAGACCTTGAGCACCCCGCTCTCGTCTGAAGTAGATGGAGGCAATTATAGTAGTTAATGCAGGTAGATAGAAATTTAATTCTAGATTAGATTGTTTGAGAGCACAAGAGGGAAACGGGATATAGACACCCTCATCGTGCATTGTAAGATAGTTAGAAGCATTGGAGCCTAAAAGAGAAGCAGAGAACTGTGTAGAAACACCCATGTATAGTTATTTGGATTAATAGAAGAAGTTGATTCAAGTTCATGGTGTTGTGTTTTTCTCTGTGTATGTGTGTTGATTGATATGCTCATGAATGTTTGCTTCCTATTATACATTTTCTTTGATGTGTTGTGTATATGATTTCATGTTCTAAGTGAAGTCTGAAAGGAAGTAGAAGAAATGAGTTTAAATTGTTTCTCTATCTGAGAGAGGGTTCCTGCAAGGAGTGCAGTTGAAGTCATTCGCAAGGAGTGCGTTGACAGAAGGCTCAGATAGTTTAACTCTTGTTCTCGTTCATCCATAAGTGAAATTGGGTTATAGGAGTCGTGCAAGGAGTGCATAGGCTAAGGAAAGTCTTAGTTGTGAATCTGAGCGAAGCATTGAAGGACTGTTGCTGCAGGTGTGCACAGAGTCGAAATAACTCAACACTTGGAAGTGTTCAAGGATTGTTGCAAGGAGTGCGCGCAAGGGGTCTTCTTGGAGACTCAGAATTGTGTGAAGCTCAGGAAGGACAAGGCTTCCAAGCTCATCGAAGAGAAGCACAGGGAGGCTATGCCGTGAAGTGTTTGAACAGGTGCTGCAAAGTTACGCGCAAGAGAACCAGTTTTCACAGAGGAATATTGGGTTCACCCCGTAGAAAACATCAAAGAGGAAGAGATCGACGGTTAGGATCTTGAGGAGAAGATTTGAAAAAATCCCGCCAGCTGTTGGATCTGCCAAAGAAGCAAGGAGGTTACGGTCGCATTCGAATTTCAAGCTCCAGGGGTCATGAGTCGTTGGATCATTGATCAGTTACCCGTCAGCCGTCCGATCCAATGGGAGTTTCACAGGGTTTAAACCCTCGTGAGAAGAGTAAGAAGCCTGAGAAGCGTCAGGATATCGAGGCGTCAGGGTTAGGGAAATCGGGAGTCACGAGAGAAGAAGATCGGGAATTTTCATGGTAAAAGTCCCGGGAAGGATCAGATCTGTCCATTTGTGGAGATGCGTGGCAGACATCGAGGCATCGGGAGTTGGGATATCGGCATTCCTGTGGACAGGAGATCGGGTAAGTCCACCTTGAAAACCCCGAAACAAATCTGGGCTGTCCATCTGAGAGAGGACACGTGTCACGTGATTGTCCATTCTGGAGATCCGGGCATTAGACATCGGGATATTGGTGCTCGAGAAATCAAAGTTCTTGAGGTCGTGAAAATCAAGACATCAGAATTCTCGAAAACGTGAGGAGAAATCTGAACTGTCCATCTTGAGGGGACGCATGGCAACAATCGGAGTCATCGGGGAAAGTCCCGACAGGAATTCGTCTATCATCATTTTGGTCATCGGGATATCAGGAATCCTGGTAACAAGAGGTTTGGGCATTTCGGAATCGCGAAGTCCAAAACCCCGATGGGAGGTATGGCTGCGGTCATATAGAGGAGGTCACGTGGACCAAGAGTCTAGCCTGGAGGGCTAACAGAAATTGGAGCGCATCGGGATTTTGAAGCCAAAAACCCCGATAGGTGGTATGACTGCGGTCACGGGGATAACAGTCATATGGGGCAAGAGCCTAGCCAGGAGAGCTAGTGCGTAAAGAGCACGTTGGGATTCGAGGGATCGCGAATCCTGAGGATGAGTGTGTTTCGATATTGGAAAGTCCAAAACCCCGATAAGGAATATGACTGCGGTCATATAAGAGGAGGTCGCGTGGACTAAATGCAGAGCCTGAGGGCTAAGGAAACAAAGGAGCGCATCGGGATATTAGAGATCGAGACATCGGGAGTTTGAAAACCTCGAAACCTGATTCTCTATTCTTCTGTCTTCGAAGAGAACAGTGACCGGCTTAAAGACTGTAAAGTGCCGAATAGACCTGTGGGTCCATTTCGAAGGAGATTCCAGGGGGAATCAGAAGATCCATTCCGACTCGAGGGAGAAAATTGAATGATCCTTAAGACCAGGAGGTTAGGCATGGGACCTGCTTAGGTAGGTGCCCAGGTGGACGCAATCACCATCCATTCTTTAAGATGTTAGTATAAGATTGCTTATGCAAGAATATAGGGGGACAACTCTGAAACAACTTTTTCTTTCTTTTTCTTTTTAATTGGGATGTTATTTATGTTAGAGGATGACTTTCTGTTATATTGCTTAGTGATTTTCCTAATGTAAGGGGTACTTAAGCGGATGTGGCTTATCTAAAGACATGATATAATCAAGCTATTTAGTGTGTAGTGGATGGTACCATTGAGAAAGAACATAAAGGTATCTCTAGGCTCAACTCACTGTCTTCTTTTGTAATTATTATGATGTTTCCATGACTAACTGCTAATGATACCTCTGTGTTACTCTTTGATAAAGACACTTGAGTTACTTAATCACGTTTCTTGGAAAAAACTGTACGAGAGACCTCTAGGCTTAATCGTTATGGTATCACTTCCTTATACAGTGGTGAAGAGTTTGAAGAGAAACTACTTTATAATGCCTTAAAAATGATAATTTTGCAAAAACATGGCTGATTATAGTAAGCCACTATTCATTTGATGCTTTAGCAGACACAAGATTCAAGTATAACAATGTTTTGATGAAAGATCCTTGAAACGGTGTACTCCCGGTGAAATAAGTACTTACAGAAATATATAGAATTGCTTGATTAACAAAATACAAAAACTATTTACATATATATAGTAGGAAACTCAGAAAATTTTTCAAGAACAAGAGGGAACATCCCCATCTACTAAGGCCAGTGCCTTGTCAGCTGACATGACCTGTAGAAAATCTTCTCTGGAAATGGGCTTATGATAAAACTTAAGTCGGTGTCCATTTACCACAAAGGAGACTTGTCCATCATCAATTGTTTTAATTTTTACAGCTCCATTGTCATATACAGTGTCTACCTCGTAAGGGCCCAACCAACATGTGGTAAGTTTTCCTTTGAAGGTTTTGAACCAAGAATCAAATAATAGGGCCCAATCACTAGGCTGGAAGTGTTTCTTTTTAGTAAACTTGTCATGCCACTTGCTCCTATGGTTTTGGACTAATATCCTCCGTTGGATGGCATCTTGCTTGATTTCATCCAACTCATTTAGTTGTAGGGATCACTGCTTTTGAGCCTCATCCAGGTTCAATCCTAACTCTGCAATAATACGGAAGGTCCTTACTTAGAATTCTATAGGTAAAAGTACTTGTTTCACGTACACTAACTCATAAAGGGTATGCCCAGTGGTATTTCTCCAGGTAGTTCGTTATGCCCACAAAGCCTCTGGGAGCCTATCATCCCAATATCAGTGATGTAACTGAACATTCTTGGTCAAAATGGCTTCCAGAACTTTGTTTGTGGATTCTATCTTACCATTGGCTTGCGGGTGGTATGGAGAAGATTTACAATGTTTAATCCCATATTTCTCTGTTAGCTCTTTCATCAGCTTGGAAGTAAATTGAATGCCTTGGTCATTAACAATTTCACGAGGGACATTGAAGTAGGTAAAGATGTCTTCATAGATGAATTCAACAACAGACTTCTTTGTGGCCCTAAATAGAGATTTTGCCTCTACCCATTTTGTGACATAGTCTGTACAAACCAAGATATAATTCTTCCTACGGGACATGGGTGAAATTGGTCCTGCAAAGTTGAGGGCCCATTTTTCGAAGGGTTCTATTATAACTTGGTCCTGTAAAGGCATTTCTTCAGATGATGTATGTAAGATACCAGATATATAAAATATGCAGAACATAAATGAAATGCTAGAAATGACAGAATAACAGTAAAATATCCAGCATAATCTTCACAATACACAGAAATGATATACGAAAT
>JZKD02S1454430.1:0-10936 GCA_000966675.3 Picea glauca
GATCCTCACACTTAATTACTTTCTTTTTCATGAATATTAATAATAATTCATGTGCACTTGATTCTCTCACTTAATCAATTTGTTTTCCATGAATATTAATAATAATTCATGTGTAGTTAGTATTTCTTTGCCTTCATGTAATATATACCTCCTCCACATTGACTAGGGATTGTGACATAGGTTATTCCATGGTGTCAAGGTGTATGTGACACTTATATGACACTTTACGTCACTTAGGGTGAGGTACCTAGGTGTGAAAATTTCATGTGTAACAGTTGAGACAAATCACCACACTTCCCAAATGAACAAGATTTTCCAAGTGTCCCATCTTCGAGAGGTCAAGGCAACAGAGCACTTGATCTTCTATTGCCCCATCTATTAAAAGACTTGTGGGCAATTCTATTGTTTATTTTGAGGAGCTCAGATGATCTCCACTTTCTCCAAGCACCTCTAGAGATGCCTAGCCTTATACATGTAGAAGGGATTCAAGATCCATTGCCACGCTCTTGAACCTCCTCTTAGACTAGATTCCACCCATAGGATTACTTCATTCTTTATGGTTCTCCCATTATCTAGGGGCCAAGAGACAAATTGATAGAAGAATTATTTTTTACTCTATATCTATGTCAACCAAAAGGAGTGTCCCCCCTCCCCAACGACCTCAACAATATTTCTAGACTAGATCCATTACCAACAGACAAAGAGACCATACAAGATTAAACAATGCTTGACCCCTTTCATATAACAACTCAGTGGACATTTTGGATTCCCCCCCCAACTCTTCTTCTGGACAACATTCAATACTGAGTTTCCTTCATTCATCCTTAGATGTCTTGAGAGATGGACTTAGTGGACCATGAAATAATTGCATCATCATCAATATTTTCTTTTAGCTTACAATCGAAGCGATTTTGATGGAAGTGTGAACAATGTTTTTGCACTTATGTTTATCTCATCGCTTCCCCTGCTTCTTGTTGAATTCTTTGTTAACAACAACATGTATCTTTATGGACATATATCTTCTACTTACTCTAGTTAGTAGTGGTCATCTTACAACGTATACACGTCCGATTGGGTTATAAGGTCTTCTCTCTATCACATGTTTTAGCTTTCAGCTTTTGAAAATGTAAGCATTTTTACCGACTCTAGTTGGGATTAATTATCAATCTTACAATGTATAATTGTCTGATTGGGTTACAAGGTTTTCTCTCTATTGTGTGTTCTATCATATAATTTTTAAATTTTTTAGTATTGAAGCTACATTTCATTGGGATTCTATGTCAATGCATTTTCTACCTACTCTAGTCAGTAGTGGTCATCTTACAACGTATACTTGTCCCATTGGATTATAAGGTCTTTCTCTATGTCTATAATGTTTTTAGCCTTAAGTTTTTGAAATGTATTTGGGGAAACCAAAGTTTTCAAATCAGATTTAGCATTGCAGATTCCAACAAGGATAAGGGTATTAAGAAAATATACAAATTATCTCAGCATTGGAGCCAATGATGGCATTTTTACTCCTTTCCTATAGAGGGAAGGGCGGCTGACATACTCAAATCTTTGGCCTGATGATGTAAAGAGCTTTTGTCCCACTGATGTAATTTTCATGGTGTTCATATCTGAAATAGAAGATAAATGTTTATAAGGCTTAAGGCTGAGGGTTAGAGGGTCATGATTTATTATCAAAGATAATTACCATCTTTTATTGCTCTAGGGGTTTCAGTTTACTAATTATTACTTTAGGATCCTAGGTTTAGGTTTCATGTTTAAGGATTCACTATTCATGATGATGGCAGGGATGGTGCAGAGTTTAGGATTCACTATAAAGTTTGCAAATTCTTGGCATGATAATTTATTATTTGAAGTCTTAGCATTAGTTGCTAATTAAACAAGCATATAGGAATAAACATCTCATGCAAATATCTAGTTGAATTCGCCTGTTTGTCTTCAGGGAACTGGGCATTGGAATTGTACCAAACAATCCTCTTGGTAGGGGATTCTTCTCTGGTAAATCAGTTGTGAAGAGAAGATGCAGATGCATTAGACACAGTGTGAGCATATGCATTAAATAGTGAAAATATCTCAATTAATCCACTAACCTTATGATTATCACAAAGTTCTTTTCAACATCAATCTATCATAGAACTCTTTTCAATATCACAGAGTCCTTTCAGCCTCAAATAACCCATGTCACTAACACAGTGTGAGCAGTAGATGGATAGGTATGAGCCGGGGGATGAATTGGGGTTGGGACAATTTGGTAAGATCAGGTATTGTATAGACAAAGTGACTGGGGAGGTTCTTGCATGAAAATCTATTTGAGGAGGAGGAGTATGTGCAATTGGTTATGGAGCTATGTGCAGGTGGGGAGCTTTTTGACCAGTTGCAGAAACATGGGAGATATTCTGAGCCTGATGTTGCAAGATTGTTCAAGCATCTCATGGAAGTGGTGAAATATTGTCATGATAATGGGGTTGTGCATAGGGATCTGAAGCCATAAAATATTCTTCTTGCAACAAAGTCTCTTGCGTCGCCCATCAAGCTTGTTGACTTTGGATTGACCACCTACTTTACACCCGGTATGCATTGAGGCATTCGATCTGATATTTGAAAGAAGGCTTATAGGAGAAGAATTCTTGTTGTAACATTTGCTTCAATTATTTTAGATTTAGGTAGGTTTGTATGTAATATAAATTTCAGTCAATATACAGTCTGAGACAGAGTCCAATAGCCAGAAAAAAAAAACATCGTGAATATAATAATATTATGGCGTTCAGTTCGAGTTTAATACCTCGCTCTATTGAGTATAATCTTATGGTGTTCGGTTCAGAGTTCTCCCCGAGTATCCCTGAGTCCGCAAAATGGTTCAAAAGCAGAGTAAAGAATCTAAAGCATCGAACAAACTAATTCCTACATAGATCTATTTGTTGGATAGATAGGATAGAGCCAATGGTGATATGTTGTCAATATCTTGTATAGCAAGGGATAGAAGCAGTAAAGAAGCCTTCCTTCAATTGGACATAGCTTAGGTATGTGAAAAGCAAAGTCACCAAGCCTTACGGTAATGAGGAATGAGACGACGCAGCGAGTTCAGGTGCGAGGCCGGACGTGCAGGTGGTGAATTGATGGCAGGGTTGTATGGATGATTTGTGGATGATGTATGGATGGTGTATGGATGGGTAGCCAACCAGAGGGTGGAGGTGATTGACGACGGGATTTCAAATGCCATAAGGGTTGTCGGCAAAGGTCCATTTCGTTTGGAATTTAGCCTACACTTATCTTATATATCAGTTTTATTTTCATATTTATGTAGCAATGTGTTTGTTTGATGTTGTTGTTGCTTTAAATGTTTAAAAATTTGAAAAACAAATGACTATTTTTATATTCTTTTAAGTTTTGTGATAATTCCCTATATTTTTATTGCCCGTAAGTGATATTCTCAACCCAACGATAAAGTTCCTATAACAATAAATGTAACATTGATTCTATAACACCTCAAGATTCAAGAATGACCACCAAAGAAAACACCCAAAAACCACATCCATTCTTACAAATTTTGGCGAAAAGACATGGAACTAGAACTGACAAACAACAACCAGTTTGTTGAAATTGGAAGGAAAATTCAAAGAGATCAAATGCTATAACTGTAGAAAGGAGCATCGACAAAGCATTTGATACAACTATTGAAAATTTCTTGGGTGGGAGTGTTTCTGGCATGAATCAAGAGAAACTTCTTGTACATAGTGTAAGCATGTCCTTCTCAGCTGTGTTTCAGATCCATGAATTCTTAAGCCAATGAAAGCAAAGTTGTCAAAGATAAGCCTACATTCACGTTCACTGGAAAAACTGAAAGAGATTTTGGTTGTGTCAAAGTACTAAATAGTAATAGATAAAACTGGAAAACATCCATTTTCCAGCTCAGATGGGACTGAGCATATAAAGTTGGTTGATAATATAAGTGTCTAACTCTTCTATTATAGAGATGTATGAGATCAGACAAATCCTCTCATTTGAAAATGAGACAAACATTGTTGATCTTAAGGATTTCTCACCTACTGTGGACACTGAGTTTATCCCATGGATTGCGCAAACCCAAAGCCCTCTTTGATTGTTAGGAGGGTTTTGCAGACGAGGATGTTTCTCCTATGGTCCAGCATAAAGATCCATAGGATGACGATGAAGTATCCACGATATATTGGGATGTGGATTCTATTGACAAGAAGGACAAAGAGAAAGACATGGGCCATGAGGTCGAAGAAGAGGGGAACTTTGAAAACCCTAATTTGATACCCAAAACTACTTTGTCGTAGAGAATTTGGAGGCCATAGATGATGGTGACATAATTTTCATTTATGGTGTTCAATGGGTAGATATATCTAAGAGCATCCCAGTGGCAATGTCAAGTTAGTTTCAATGGGTGGTGTTAACACTCAGATTCTCACTTGGTGCAAAAGTCCCTAAGAACAAGTGATGAGAACCCAATGGAAACTTAGGAAAGCCACCATTGTCACCTTAGTGGCTTTACCTTTCTTGCTTTATACCAATAATGATCCTAGCCTAGGGGAAGGGGACTTCCCTAATGCTAACTAAGCCTAATCATTTTAGTGAGTGAGGAAGGGTATAGGTTAGTTAATTATTTGATTTAATTTTATGATCAATGATGTATATTCTAGACTTAAAATTAGAGATGAAGTTATCCTAAATGAGAGTGAAAATCACTTAAATATATGCTACAAGTTTTAATGTGATTTGCTCCAAATAAAATGATCCAATTCTCGGAAGATATGTAAAGTGCTAGAAATTACAATTTACTCAAGATCACAATTCCCTATAGAATGTAATAATGGTGTGATTGAAGCTTATGCTGAGAAAATCAATTGACCAATTGCAAGATATAAGGAGCAATGATCATAAGAAAGATTGATTCCTTAACCCTTAGTGTTTGAAACTTGCAAAAGAAAATTGAATTTATCGAGTGTCCTTAAGTGGATGTATGAACAAATGCTTGCAAATAGATTTGAGCCTTAACCATATGTGAAGATGAGATTACCACAATAGAATCAATTCCTTAATCAACCAAGAAGCATTGTAAACTCCATATATGTAAGTGGATATATATAGATCTATGAATGATTAGCAAATCATTTTTCCTTAAAATATAAATTATTCACAACAATTTGCAAGCTGAAATGTGGTGATTTAATCCAACTTGGAAGATGATCCATAAAAATGATCCAAAAATATTTTTCTTGTCTTTGTGGGTTTTAGAAGCTCTTCTATTTTCATTAATTTCTATGATATGATAAGAATGATTTTTCTGGATTGGTAACTACATAGATGTGTGGGCAGGTAAACAGGCAATAGACAGGTGAGGAGTTTAACACACATAGTTTGGATTTTCAACTTAATCCTATATGGGTTATATTTGAGGATCCCCACTGATAGATAGGAGTCTTGATCTAGCTATGACAAAAAATTGGTCTTTTTGTTTAAAAAAGGGTGATTGTTCCTATTTATGTATATTTATATATTCATGTATAATAATCTTATCTATGTATGAGCTCTATCTGCAGATCCTTAAAGTGAAGTTTCAAGCGTTTGCATCTCATTTTGGCAAAAAATTATCTTTTGTTTCACAAACAAGATTATTATATATCAAAAATGTCAGGCTAGCTGTGATCTATGCATGTGTGTAAAAGTGCCCTCATCTATGTTTAGATTCTTTTGTCTATGTTAAGATATGTATGTATATATTCATGTGTGTAATTTTTTATGTGATATTGGTTGTTTGGTTATGTATGCCATATTGCCAAACAGAGTAAAAACAAATTGTGTTGTTGTCCAGAAAATTTGGTTTCTTTGGGGTGGGTTACTTGGTTGTTAGCTCTCTTGGATAAGAGTTTATATATATATATATATATATATATGGTTACTCAGTAAATATGGATTTTGCATTTTTCCTATAGGATTTAATCTTTTAATTTGAATATTGGAAAACTAACATTTCAATGTTTTTTGAGTTATATGGTTTCACTCTGTTACGAAATATTGCTTTCTGATATTTTTAAGGTGTATCTATTACGAAATATTGCTTTTTGATTTTTTAGGGCGTATATTTTATTTGGTCTATAAAAATAACACCAATTCAATTTTTTTGTGAATGTAGTTTTGGGATATCTCTATAAATGTGTTGTTTTATCAGTGATAATCTAATGATTTTGGTGTATTATCATGTGGGGTAATAAATTCTAAGGTTTTGATGAAATATGTGATATATTTTTTCTCAAAACAACAGCTCTTTGTATTTAAAATAAAAACTCGCTTATACTTAATCCACATACTGTGGATCATAAGCCTCGTATAATCATTTTAAATTTAACGGAGAACTTAAAAAATATCAAATAAGGCACTGTATAAATGAAACCATGTCTTAGGATACCATGTGTTCCTATCCTAACATGACAATCAAAACATAAACCGTCTCTTCTTGTCCTCGCAGTAAAATAACTTTGCAAAACTTGTATTTAACAAAAAAATAGCTGCTACTAATCCCCTGAATGTAACAGTAAAATAACTTTGCAAAACTTGTATTTAACAAAAAAATAGCTTCTACTTAATCCCTGAATGTATTAATCATCGGAATCCCAAATGTATTAATTATCGAAAGTAACCAGATTGTAGATTCGGGTCATCTGAAGTAGCTGCTACTTCATCCCCAAATATAACCAGATTTGAGATTCCAGTCATCAGAAGGCACAATCGACTTTACGAGGACGCCATTGACTTTCTGAATCTTCCAATAACACAAATCTACAATGGGTACAATGGGTTTAATGATGGCCTCCACATACTGCGCATCACAAACTCCATAGAATCATTATAACTTCAAGAGAAGTTCAAAAATATCAAATATGCTACTGTGAAAACAAAACCATGTGTTCCTATTCTAACAACAAAATAACTTTACTAAATATAAACCATTTGTTTCTGTCGTAACACTAAAACAACTTTACAAAACATAAATAAATCAAAGCATAAATAAAACCCTAGTCATATGCAAGCTACAGATTCCACTTGAGTGATCGAGTCAGGTTTTTCGTGAGAGTCTCGTGGCCTCTGTTGGTGGACAGGTGTTGCTGGAAAGCAATGCCCAGGGAGAATGGTTGATGAAGCTAGTCACGGGAGGAAGTAGATCCTGAATGGTGGATAGGGAGGCATCCAACTCCAGAGATTTCATCCAGAAAATGGCCACTCCTGCTCCAAGTCTCTGAGCTCTAGAATTTGTTTCTTAGCGTCGACATTGAATCGATCACGGACTTTCGTGGATTCCTTGGTCTAGATTTTGAGTTGGGTTGTCCGTCTTTCCGTCGGCATTGTCGAGCGAGTCACATTGGGCCCGCACTTCAGCGATTTTCTTCACACATAACGTTAAACACTGCCTCACTCCTCGAAGCTCTGCCTTTATAGTCAGACCGTAGACACTCTAACCTCAATACCAAACCACCAGCCGAGAGAGTGAGGTGCTTCTGAAAAAAATGGCAAGGGGATTGCTTTCTGAAATGTCTTTTACGGCAATGATGATGCAATTTTGATATTGACTTGAAGCTTTGTATGAAATCCACAATTACTATGAATGCTTCATCTCATGCAATGTCCGTCCATAAAGTTGAGGCGAGAGAAACTGAAGAATTACTTAAAAAAACTACAAACATTAGAGGTGAGAGCAGCAGAAGAAGCACCTACCTGTTGATGGAGATCAATATCCCTACACAGATTCAAGTTAGATGGAGCTGCCCTTCGATTGGGCTGACATTCACCTTCAGATTTGAAAAACAAGAGGAATGAGACGGGCGTGGGATGCAATGAGAGATAGGTGGTGAATTGAATGATAGATAAGCGTCGAATTGATGGCGGGCGTTGAATGCAGGAAGTGGGATGTTGATGATGTATGGATGGTATGGGGTTCACTGAAGAGAAGACAGGACGATGAAGGAAGGGGCTATGAGATGGGATGGGTAACCGGCCGGGGCTCGGAGGTGATCAGCGACGGGAGTCCGGATGCCAGAAAAGGGATGCCGGCAAAGGTCCCTTTCGTTTGGGGTTTAGTCTACACCCTCAAACATATCCCTTGTTTCATTCATACCCCTCCAATGCCGTAGGTTTCTTAAGTTATGTCTCTGGGTTTCTTGAATTCTACATTTTTATTCTTTTTACTCATGCATTGACTCACCCTTTTCAACTTGTTATGTATAAGTCTATGAGTGTAGTTTTCCCTTAGGATATGTAATTTTTTTTCTTTGGGTAGGTTTTCCTTGAGCGATACCTCTCTTCAATTATTTGATCAACAAAAGTTTTATTCTTTTGACATTCAATAAAACTCTTCATTTGAAGGACTTCAATCGAGTCTTGATAATGAGCCAATTCCCATCCATCTATCTAGGTATGCCTTATCTATTCATTGCTAAGAAAACTGTGCCGTTCAGTTGTCATTTAAATTTTTAGGCAAGATTGTTGTCAAACTGATTGAGTAATGAGATGACCCTTGCACCATGAATTTTAATGTGATGTACGATTAGTTTAATGAACAGATTCCTTTGAGCCTTGGAACAATTGATGTTTCTCATGCACCATGAATCCTGATGTGATGTATGATTGGTTAATTGAGTAGATTTCGTGCGCCATTTATTAAATGTAGATGTATGCTCAGCCATGATTTTCTTGATCTTGCGCCTTGAAAAGGATGTTGATTGATGAGTTATGTAATTAGTTGATGTATGAACTACGAAGTACTTGATTTTGCTGCGCCACGAATAAATGGATAGCTTACGCTTGTGCAATCAAAAATTTAGTGTCGATGAATGATTAAGTTATTAGATTGATTGCGTCCGCTGAATAATGTTACACATGTTTAATTAAGTGGTTGGATCACTTGTGCACCATGAAATAAATGTTGATGAAGGGTTGATTCATAAATCATTTTACTCATGCATTAATAATTATGTGGATGTGTGCTTGTTTAGATGTGATTAACCTTGTGCGGTATGAATAAGGTCGATGGTGATTGCGTCCTTTATTGATTTATGTAATTTCTTTTGGACCATAGTTAGAATGTTCCTAGGCAGTTATTGCACCATTTAATTGATTGTGTTATTGTAGTCGGACTTTTGTGGATGCTTCAGAGGTGCCTTGCGCTGTGAATTTTTATATGATGTGCTATTGGTGATGTAAATTGTCGTCTCTTGCCCCACTAAAAATGTGAATGAATAAAAGTTTGATCAAGGATTTCCATTGCGCATTGAATATTTACGACCGATGTTTGATTATGTTAATAATTGATTGCGCACACCAATTAATGTTACACCTTGTTACTCAAGTGGTTAGAATTCTAGTACACCTTGAAATTCAATGTAATTATTGTTTTTTTTAGTTATTGGCCAACATATAGAATGTGGAAAAATGATGGGACCTCAAATTATTGGCCAACATACAAAACAACATTAAAAAAAGGGTCGTATTTATATCATAAACAACATTAAAATAAGCCACTATTTATATCATTAATATTGAGTTCAAGGGATATTAGTTATATATTATGGATATTCACAGATTGTACAAATTGATAGTATTTTGAAAACCGTTTATAGGTCATTGAGATTAAAAAAAACTATTGGTAAAGTAACAAATGTAGCTAGCTTGTCCAATATCCCAAGAGAACCCTCAAGGATTTTACAACCCTTAAAACTCCCTTATCAAAACACAACTTATTGATATTCCAAGGTTGATGCATTAGCTTTTGATACTATAAATAATTTTTCATTAGAATGTCATTCTCCTCTAGATAATCAACCACATAAAATCAAGGAGAGGTAGGAAGAAAAAACAATGAAGGAAGTGGAAAAGGGAAATTCTTTGAGAGGTGTTGATGTTGGAAAATGTCATAAGTCAACTTCACAAAATCACCTAGTGAAAGGGCCAAATTAGACATTTATCCATTGAAATGGAAGATCTTCTTGATACGTCTTGGTTGTTATTGGCTCTCTATGCTTTGATAGTTATGGTTGGATCTACATCGGTTTCATATGCCTTTAATGCAACTAAGAATGAAAGAGTAAAATATAGTTGATTTAACAATAATGTTTTCTATCTAAACCTACCTAGCCATGGCTAGGGGTGCATGAAATAGAACCAATTGGACACATAAGAAAAGGAAGATATAGAG
This sequence comes from Picea glauca, assembly GCA_000966675.3. Classification (NCBI taxonomy): domain Eukaryota; kingdom Viridiplantae; phylum Streptophyta; class Pinopsida; order Pinales; family Pinaceae; genus Picea; species Picea glauca. The sequence continues at coordinate 10,220 of JZKD02S1454430.1, forward strand.
AGAAAGAAGAATAGTCCACCTCTAATATTGGCACGACACCTAAAGTGCACCCTAAGAATCGAGGATAGCCTACATATCATTGAAAGAATACCTATCACATCAAAATGTTAGACATAAATCCAAATGGGACATGTAAATGGTAGGGACAATAGTCCACCTCTATCATCTACATAGTAACCCAAAGCTTTCAGCTCCAAGGACTAAGGATAGCCTACTAACCCTGAGAGTTACATCCAACAAGTTATTAATGTATATGATAAGAAAGCGTAGGTATAGCCATAAAGAGATTGTTCATAAGACACAACACTCACAAATCACAATATCCATCCTCACAAACACAAAGAAAGTGGTGAATTGCGAGAATAATCCACGACCATTGATAATTTCAAAAGATGATGAATCACAAGCTAAAAATTTCACTCTATTAAACATACAAATATAGCTTATAATGCCAAAGGAGGTCCCAATTGAAAGAATGAAAAGTTCTCCTTATAGAAAGTACCAATGACCTTTGACCTTCTATCTACTTGAGTCTTGACCTTCTACATTTGTGGATCTTGGCCTTCTAATTCTATTTGGATATTATACTTTGCATTTTTTCCTCATCCCAAACATAATGAAGTGGAAATAATAATAATATTAAAAATACAATTTCTACACCCAAGTGTTCTTTCTCCCCAATTTGACTTTTTGTGCTTGAAAATCACTATCAAGAAC
>JZKD02S1454441.1:0-10936 GCA_000966675.3 Picea glauca
TCACTCTCACTAGTATAGTCATCATCCTCCTTCTTTGTGGTGATGATATTGTTATTATGGCGAAGAGTTCCTATGACCTAGGTAAGCAACTAATAATCCTCAAGGACTTCTTCTCTAGCATGAGCATGATTGTGAACATTGACAAAACAAATGTTATGATAACTAAGAGTCTTTACAAGGTGCACTTGGAGCATGGTGAAGAGGAGCCCGGACCAGGTTCATGGAACGGTAGCCGACTTAGATTATAAAGATATAATCTTCGTGCTATGAATAAAATAATTACATTTTCTTGTCCCAAATGATGGTGTCTTGAATACTTTTAATGGTTTGTGCTTGACATTCTAACATCTAACCCTAATTTATAAATGGAATAACATGCTTTTCGTTCTCTGTTTGTCAATCTTTGGATGCAGGTCATCCCTAGGAGGAGGCGTGCAGACATTGGAACTTCCAAGCGCGAGGAGGTCATCACCAGACGTGGGATTAGAGGTATAGTTACCCGATCTCCTTTCTCTTTTCTTTCTTTGTACTAGTTTTGGTATGTTTGGCGTAGTATAGAGAATTAATTAGCTTTTAGACGGTTATTTGCTTTGACTACATTCTGAACCTTGCTGTAGATAAAAAGGGGGTTTTTCCCGCTAGTAGAAATCTTATTACGAGCTTGAAAACAATTGTAAACTAGCCGACCTTTAACTTTTGGATAAAATAAAATCTCATTTTCACACTCTCATTGATTTGGTTATCTTATATGGGTGTGAATTTTGGGGTTGGAGTATATCTAGAGAATCCTAGAGAAACATAGAAGCAATACACCGTAGAAACATAAAAATATTTTTATAACTTATAATCTCAAAATTTAGGGCAATACACCGTATCTTATCCTCCTCACAGAAGCAAGTCTTCCCCCCATTGAAAACATTGCTATGATTACATACCTAACTTACAAGAACAAGATAAATAACATTGACGACAAGAAGCTCCCCAAAATTGCTTCAAACTCCAGTCAAAACCACTAGCGGCTCAAGCGGGGATGGCATAAAGATGTCAAATCTTGGATAAATCATTGGAGAATACTAGAAGACACCATCATGCAGAATACCGATATTATTACAAATATTATCACTTCTAAATTTAAGGAGAATATGTGGTGTAATAAAGAATTAGTGGATAAAAGGAAATTAGGATACTACAAGGAGGTGATCAATCATAATTTAGAAGATTAAAAGTACCTTTCAATTTTGAGAAGTGCAAAGAAGAAAAACAACATTGCTAAAATAAGAACAAACTCTCACGAGCTACATAATGAAATTGAATGTTGGACAATTCCCAAAACACCATGGGATGAAAGAATGTGTCATCTTTGTGACACTAAGAGGGTAGAAGATGAAAAATACTTCCTTTTAGATTGTCTTTCCTATACCCATATTAGATCCCATTTTAAAAATATTTTCCTTGCCACAATATAGACCTTCATAACCTCCTAAGTCATCAAAACTATGGTGATCTTGGAATGTTTCTCTTAATGCTTTTTTAGAATAGAAATACAATTTTAAATAAATCAAAGTAATATATATATATATATTATTGTGGCTCACATTGAAATTATTTTTTTCTTATTAATATTTTTTAAATGCCACATGTCAACTCCATAATATTAAGCATTGAAGGAATTATGCGTATCCCTCATTCTAGGAAGTAGAAAGAACAAAATCAGAACTTTTTCTCTTTCCATTACTCTATATCTTTCTCTCTATCCTTATAGAGTTGATATAGAATTATTTTATTTATGGTAGACATTGAAATATTTTTTTGTTATTAATATTTTTTAAATGCCATGTGTCAACTCCATTTTGAGCACGAAAGGAATTACACATACCTCAAAGTGGTGAGGGTTGTAGAAAGCACCTTTAGAGGCAATAATGATTTTTTAACTTTCAATTATTTTATATATATATATAGTTGATATTAAAAATATTTTACTTATTGCTAATGTTTTTTAAAACGACATGTATTAACTCCATATTAAGCATTGAAGGAATTGCACTTTTTTCTCATATGGAGAAGTAGAAAACACCTATGCACGGGCTAAGAATTTTTTTACTTTCAATTACTCTCTCTATATAAAGTTGATATAAAATTATTTTACTTAAAAACTAGATATTAAAATATTTTCTTAATGCCACCTGTCAAGCCCATGTTGAGCACAAAAGGAATTTGCATGTCCTTCCTACCGAGTTGTAGAAAATGTCTTTTGACACAATACATTTTTTTTTTACTTTCCATTGTTATATATATATATATATAAGACAATATAAAAATAGGTGGACAATATTGAAATTGTTTTTTCCTTATTAATATTTTCTTAAATTTAGCATGTCAACTCCATATTAATCACTGAAGGAATTACACATCTCCCTATTTTGCAAATTAGAAAGCACCTATCAACCAAAAAATATTTTTTTTTTACTTTCAATTGTACTCTCTCTTTCTCTCTCTCTTTTTACTCACTCTCACTATATATAAAGTTGATATAGAATTATTTTACTTAAGGTGAATATTGAAATATTTTATTTATGGTCGACATTGAAATAAATATGTTAGGTTGGATAAACATTACACCCATTTCATCCACCTAATTCAATCACTTAGTGTATTTCTTTTTAATGACATATGATACATTTAACATTAATCTTGTTAGGTAGCGAAAGAAAAACAGAACATAAAACCATAGCATAAACTAGCAAGATAAAATCGAGAGCAACAATCACACAATTGACACAATGATTTATGTGGAAACCCAATACGGGAAAAAACCACGAGCAATGATAATCAATATTCTTATTATTCAAGGGAGAGTTACAATAACCAACACAGGCATACAACCATCCTGTCCTCACAGACATACTGCACTCCATAGTATTTTGTCTTGCTCACACACTCTACTACACATTGCACTCTCACCTCTATAGGTATGGTTGTATATCTAGCATCTCTCAAGCAGTTAGACTAACTGGTTATAATTAGATCCACTAGTTACACAATTTTTTCACAGAAGAGTGCATGCATGCACATTCCTAATATAGTTGCATGCATGTGCATGTGACCGCATGGAAATTTCGTTGGCATGTTTCCAACAATCTCCACCTTGACAACAATTTACTTGATATATCATGACCGAAATAATTCATCACTTTTTCTACAAACCAAGAGAAGCCAAACACCATCATAACTCCACAATTTTTCTAATAGTATTGTTATGTGAACATGTCTACACGATTCACTCCAGTATGAACCATTCTGCCTCCATCAGTAACATGTCTAATAAATTGATGCACTTGTCCCATTTTGATACCCTGGAATGTTAGTCAAATGCACAACACTTTGACCACCATGGAACACCACATCCTATACCTGTCCAAACTTACCTAATAGATCCTTTCATTCTTGCAAGACATAACCTGAAGTAGGTCTCCTCTTGTCCAAATCTCATTAATCATACCCACAAACTAAATCACTGCAACCACTTTAGGTGATACTTGTGCTTCTGTGTTTGAAGCACCCATATCCATGCTCTTTACCTAGTTTTTCCATGTGTCTACTGACAACATCAACTGCATGTGAAATGATGACCATTTCCCATCGCAGTCATCAAACTTCCTACTAGAATATAATACTCGAGACATATAACCCTTTTCTTCTTCATCAGTTAGGACATAAACCTGAAGAGAACTTACAATGGAAATCCGAAGGGATTTTACCGGTTTCACATTATACACACCGAATTTTTTGAGTATCTTCACCACATACTTCTGTTGTGATAACCAAGCTTACTATATTTCATGTCTCTGTGTATTTCCATGCCCAAGATTTATTTTGTTGCTCCCAGATCCTTCATAACAACGTCCTAACCAACTGAGACAACCTGTTGACCTCAACCATGTTTTTGTTTGCAACATGCATAACATATAACACCAAGATATTGAATATACCATAAACACAATGGTTATACTCACTTCTTATAAAATTTGGCTCACCGTGAAGGAATCAAACATCTTGTACCATTTTCTTAGCATGCTTTAGGCCATACAATGATTCTTGATTTTGCAAACAAATTTTCTATTGCGATTATGAACTAATCGTTATGGTTGTTCCATATACATCCCCTTATCCAAAAATCTCCAAGTAAAATAGTTTTAACATCTAGTTGTACTAACACAACTAGTGATAACACAACATGAATATAAACAAGCTTTTAACAATTGGTGAGATACTTTCATGGAAATCAATACCTTCCAAATACCCTTCTGCTACCAGTCATGCTTTGGACCTTTCATATTTTACTATGTTTGTTTTTATAAAAGGATATTCATCAAACATTGCATCTCCGTCCATGATGATTATGTGGGTAGTAGGATCCCGCAGTCTACATCCCTTAACATCATCACCATATCAAAGATCTACTTGTTTGATCTGGGTCCTACTTAGAATGCTGATAAAAAACATAAGCATCACAACCGAATAATTTCACATTTGAGTAATTACTAGATGACTTGTTAATTTACCTCTTCCAAGAAATATCAACGATTATAAGGAGTGATAATCCAAGAAATATCAACGATTCCTCCTCCTTCAGCATGCAACACATGAATCGATCTCTTGTATTTCTTAGATCAAATTTTCCATGTGCGGGCTTAATAATAAGTTGCTCTCGCACGCTAGATCTCACCTAATGGATTTCTTGAACTCATGCATATCCATTCAGCTTGGCTCACCTCATATGCTCTGATATTCAGCGACTAGATTCTCTTCTTATTAGTTCTTAGATCCTTTAACTCTGCACTCTGATACTTGTTAGGAAACATAATCAACACAGAGCATAAAACCAGAGCATAAACTAGAAAGATAAAATTGAGAGCATCAATCACACAATTGAAACAGTGATTTATGTGGAAACCCAATACGGGAAAAAACCACGGGCAATGCTAATGACTATTCTTATTATTCAAGGGAGAACTACAATAGCCAACACAGGCATACAACCATCCTCTCCTCACAGACATAGTGCACTCCACAGTATTGTGTCTTGCTCACACACTCTACTACACATTGCACTCTCACCTCTATGGGTATGCTCGTATATATAACATCTCTCAAACAATTAGACTAACTGATTATAATTAGATACACCCGTTACACAATCTATTCGCAGAAGAGTGCATGCATGCACATTCCTAATATAGTTGCATGCATGTGCATGTGACCGCATGGGAAATTCGTTGGCATGTTTCCAACAAATATCACTATCATTTTAAAAGGGACAGCCAAAACGACGAGGAATTAACCTATTTGGTTTTTTAAAGAAAACACTTTTTGTTTCTTGTTTCATACTATATCCATTTGGTATATAATTTTTCGGAACTACTAGAGGAAAAAAAAATCTAGGGTTTTAAAGAAAAACTTTTTGTTTCTTTTTTAATTTTCTATATCCTTTTGTTGTATGATTTTTTCAAACTATTAGAGAAAAAACAAGTGTATAAGAAATATTTGCATATTTTCTAACGAAATATGAGTTATCTTTTTTTTAATTTGAAATTTTAATGACATTTTTCTCTTGTTCGTGTTTCTTTGTGTCTATTGGATTGCTTGTCCTTATTAGTCCCTACCGAAGGCGTAGAGGGACTATAGTGATCGATAATTCGTTGACTTCATATTAGTTTGTTGTTTGACTACAAATTTTTGCATAATCTCTATTATTCGAACTAGAGAACTAAAAACATTATTTTTTATATAATAAAAAAAACCTTATATGTCATGATGTCACTGGATAATAGATTTGAGGTCTTATTGCCAGCTTCGCTATTCCCAATGTTTTATATGTTTTCATATCCAAAGTTTTTATCATCTACGGTCTTTTTGAATTTGCACTATTCATATTGAAATGTTTAGATATCCAAAGTTTTTTAGCATGGATAGTCATTTTTTTATTAGTTGACTTCATATTACTTTTTCCTTTGAGTAATTTTTTTTGCATAGTCTCCATTGTTTGAACTATTGTTGTTATTATTATTATTTTTTCTTTATTATTACGTACTTAGAGAGGCATTTTCATTATTACGTACGTAAACAAGCCTACCACACTGCATTATTTCTTAAATGTTTTCACATCGCGAGGCCCTTCGACGGTTCTGATAGCCTTAAGTGTTTACCTAACATGTCTCATAGCCTTAAATGTTTACTCAATAGGCATGTTACAATATAATTTCCTCTGATTTTTGGATATAGTCTTGTTTGCAGTGAATTTGGGCAATATTGTTCTTCACCGACATTATTGGTTCATTAGTGGATGCTTGCTTGTTGGTTTGTTGGATGCTGCTTATTGTTGTTCGATTCAGATTTTCAAAGTTGAGGTCATGTAGCTGCAGTTGGAACTATTGGGGCTTGCTCACTGGTTTGTTGTTTGTTGCTTGCTCTTGTTTACTTCAACTTTGCAAGGTTGGGGTCCTACATCTGCAATTGGACCTGTTGTTACAATTTGCACGGTTTGGAGTTGCGCTTCTGTCATTCCTCGTTCACAGGTGAGTTTCAGTGCCACAATTTCATTCCTATTCATTATGTGTTGTTTACTATTTGCAGCTTGCAAGCAAGATTTTTCAATACTATGAATGCATGAGTCAAAATCCTCTTGTAGAACATCTTTGTGTGTGACTGTTACGAGAAGAGAAAAAATAGTGTGTTGATGTCTTGTCCTTGTTCTTGAATGTCAATGTTCGACACAAAACCCACCTTTGTCACAACCATAGTGACATATAAAAAAGAAAATTGAATTTTTCTCCTCAGTTTTTTGGGTCCTGAAAACCATACGTTTGGTGCATTTTCCCCAGTTTGTTCCCTTCCAAACGTCTTGTTCCCCTTTGAATGTCGATGTTGGACACATAAGCCACATCTGTTGCAGCCACAGTGACATATAAAAAAGGAAATAGAATGTTCTCCTCATATTTTTTGTTCCTGGAAACCATACGTTTGGTGCATTTTTTCTAGGTTGTTCCCTTCCAATCACATATGCCCAATTCCATGTCCTAGATATTGTACCATAGATATTTCAAAAATAGCAATGCAAAGGGGTTTACAAAATGAATTCAGAGTTGTCATTGCAGAGAAAGCATTTGCTAGGACCTTGTGACAGGGCATGTTTTTATTCTATTAATCAAAAACCTCATTTACCTATTGGTTTTATGTTGTTCGTTGTGTCTTGAAAAGCATCTTCTGCCACTAGAATGATTATAGGATGCATGCATGGAGTAGGTTCAAAAATGATATGCCTTGAATACTCAGTCTTTGTGCTGAGCAAATTCACAGTGTTATTTCATTTGCATTGTCTCTTCTGTTTGGGTCACTGTTCACTATACGTTTGTTTGTTTGTCATATGTTGTAGAGAATAGGGGAATTGAATTTGAGAGGAAGAAGGTTGAAGGATACATAGCGGAATTGGTATGCAGTTCCAGACTTATAGTTTTCATTTTATTTTTTTCCCCTATTTGCATATTATCTGAATATAGCTAAGAAACATCTCGAAAATCACAACTTAAGAGATGAAGCAATTAATAGATATTGAGTGCTATGAAATAGATACAGACTCCATTGTACATGACAACATTGACCATGTATTGCATAGAAATGAGATTTTTAGATTGGATGCATTCTCGTATACTGTGGGAGATTGCCTATTCGATGCATTTCAAGTTCTATTGCATTTATGTTATTCCTCGACCGACCTGCGCAATGGATTGATAGATTATTTCTTGGAATGTTTAGAAAATGGTGACGTTGAGGCATTAGAGTTGTATCAATACGAATTGGCATCTAATTTTCTTTTCCATTTGTATGGAATACATGATGTCACTACGTATTTTTCAAAGATGCAGTTGTCTGCATCTGCAACTCTGCCTTCACATGAGAGGGGACTTCGGGGAGATACATTTTGTATACGGTGGTTGTCCAAGTGGATGAATATATCAATTGGAATATGGTCATTGACAAGAAAAACAAGATTTCTATTATTCAACAAAAATGCATCTAGGGATCCATATTGCATCTTGTTCCATGATGCCAATCATGTCAGTGGTCATTATGAACCACTACTCTATAGAAAATTATCCATATGCAATCTTGGAGGACCTCATATTTATTTGTCCCTCATTTGAAAGGACCTTTAATTGCATTGGAAACAAATTATGCATCATATACACTCCCATGGATTGCACATAGAGACAACTATTGCATCTAGTTGTGGAGATAGTTTGTTCAATGCAATTTTCTATTTGGTAGCAACAGAGTTCGATGTGCACTCACTGCGGATTTACACTGTACAACCCTTTCACAATGCAATTATAGGCGACAACCAACATGATTTTAACTGCTTGCATCAACACCTTTTACCATATATCCTAGAAATAATGTCGATAATTGGAAGTTGGAAACAATACCTTGTAAACATGGCAATGCCATATGAGAAAGGAAATGTAGAGGGTGGCAAATTCTGTTTGCAATGGATATCTATCATATTCAGAGTAAATATCCAGGTATGGTCGGCCCTGTCGGATGGTACTATCCATTCCTATTGTATTTATTCAAACTACGATCGAACAATTGACATCATGTCATTGAAAATATATACGCCACATATCCATTATCAACCTTTGATGAGAAATACTACCAGTTCAGGGTCCATTTTCCATGCCACCCAAACCACATTGAATCTGCATAAGCATCGCATGCTATTTAATCAGAATGAAACTCATCCCAGTTGTCATGAGGCCATACAGAGCTTAAACAAAAATATAGTCTAACTTATCACAACTTGGAAAAGGTCATACATGAGAGAAAAAAATACACTGGTAGTATAATAAATACTACCAGTCCAGGATCCAGTGTCCATGCCACCCAAAAAGCATCGAATCTACATAAGTGTCGCATGTTATTTAATCAGAATGAAACTCATCCTAGTTGTCATGAGGTCATACAAACCTTAAAAAAAAAGTATACTAACTTATCACAACTTGAAAAAGGTCATACGTGATAGAAAAAAATACATTGGTACGCTTCCTTCTAGGAAGAAACTCACATATCACAACCTAAAAAAAATTGTTCGTGCACAACACAATCACATTTTCACACTTTCCACTAAACACGAACATCACATGTCTAATAACAAAGAAAGTCGCAGTTTTCACCAGAGAGATGGTGAGGATGAAATTCTCATAAGAAATGTCGATTCCACCTCCAACATGGCTTGTCAACAAGTGAAACTAGTTTCCAGTGGAAACCATAAGTTAACCTACCACATGTTGAAAAAAAAGATATGTGAGAGAAAAAGGTATAACCACATATCCCACAATGGTCATGGTACTGACCGAAAATAAAAAATCACATTTCGTGGTTTAGAGACAACACCATGCATTGCTAGCAATGAAAACCAACAAACACTTTCTACACATGCTTGTCTAGGGAAGAGATATGCAAAAGAGATCTATATGAAACAAATTAAAGACACTCCTTCCATTGCATGTGTGATTTGTGATCAATTGAATTTCGCAAAAAACACTAAGTATTTCACGCTTGATTTGGAAGAAAAATACCTCGACTTGACACTAAATGATAGAACATTTTCCAGTGGCAATATTTGTATTCCATGTAAACAATCACTTGAAAATGGAAAACGGCCACACTTTGCAACGCCTGACGAAATAAGATGTAATACATCACTACCAGATGTAAGTACACTTACAGAAATTGAAGAGAGACTTGTGTCTCTGCGAATTGAATTTTCACAAATCAAACCCTTTGGCTATAAATGACCCCAAATGCGCTTAACGGGATCAATTATTAATGTGCCTCTCCAACTAGATGTTTTACAAAATGCCTAGCCACAATTCATTAGCGATACAATGACAAATGTTGTAGCTCTCAAAATATTTTTGCAATACAATAATGCATACAAGACAGGTAAAGTGCATGTGCATGTTCTCATGAAAGCATTAAAAGAATTATGTTCCAGGGCCCTGTATAAAGCACCAAACATCTGTATAAATGATAACTGGAAAAATGTTCTTGGAGAAGGGGATGACAACTTTGCACAGAATTTCAAAACTGCTAGTGAATTTGATACAAGTGATGAATCAGAGAATGAAAGATCTGTTGAAACATTGATACATGGATTCACTGACTCAAAACACATTTGTGAATTGTAAGACAATATTGTTGAAATTGCACCTACTGAAGGGAAACGCCCACTTGTAATATTCAAGGACAAATTTACTGAGGAAATTAACTTCCCAACATTGTTCTATGGAGATAAACGTCCCAGTGACATTACAGAATGATTCAACTACCAAAAAATAGTTCGATGAGAACTGCTACATTCAAGCGGTGACTTCTCATGTCACACAACAAATTTGTTTTTCAAAAAAATGCACATAATAATTGAGAAAATTCTCTCTTGCATGTGGGTGCGAATACGAAAAGGCTAGCTACAAGGAAGAAAGTTATTGGCCAAAGATGTCAAGTACAAAGAAAACCTAGAAAAAATCCTAAAATATGATATTGGATACATAGATTTCAGAAACATTTGCATCTCTCCTGACTATTTTCAATAAAAGAAGAAAATTGTTTTTGCATTGATCTGACAATTGGGACCGCCAACATGTTTCATCAGATTTACAAGTGTAGAGAATCACTAGGATCCATTGGTGGCTACGACGTCTACGGGAAAAGGAAAAAAACAAATTCATACATTGGAAAATGATGACATTGACTACCTCATAAGAAAAAACTCGATGACGTGTACTCGTTACTATAGGCATAAAATAAATTCTTTGAGGCAATTGATATGCCATGATGAAATGTTCTTCGGAAAAATATCAGACTAATTTTTTGTGAC
>JZKD02S1454452.1:0-10936 GCA_000966675.3 Picea glauca
TCAAGACTCAAGTCCTGTATGGTACTAGACAGCACCATCAAAAAAAACCTACGTAAGTTGCCCACCAAACTCTTGCACTTTCTCAAACGAGAAGACATATCTTTATCTGGAAATGTGTTGTGATCATTTTGTTAGGCTTTCTCAGATTTTGACTTCGCCATGACAAAAAATATCATTTTCTTGGAAAAACCATACCTTCATATTTGCTGAATATGGCAAATTAAGAACTGCAATCCTTGTTGTGGCAATAGCCAGAAAAGCTGAGCTTGATTGACTTGAACCATTAAAAGTTACAGATTGACCATTTATTAAGTCCTCGGTTTCTTTCCCTTCCTGAAAGCACATAACAATAACTTCAACTGAACCAAGATCTCCAGGAAAATAATCCCATGTAAAACTTCATTCGTTCAAGTAACAATCCAAAGAAAACAATACCTTTAATCTATGCCTCCTTTCGACTTGACCCTGAGAAATATTTCCATGCAATTGAGTCCCATTGTCTGCAGGTGCTAAGGCCCAACCCACCTCCCAAGAACTTTGATCAGATGTACCTCCATGGGCTTCCAGCAATGACTTTAAAGCAACTGCAGCTCCTGGAACATCCACCTATCCAAAATATCTCATCAAATGACAAAAAAAAACCAGGATTATACGTGTAGAAGCCAACAAGAGGTTTTGACAAAAAATAACTACCACAAAAGTTGAACACCTGCTATCTATATGAACAAAAATATAAAACAACAATTAGGAATATACATCTACTGCCTAATCTAATCTCACTCAATCTATCATCCAGATACTCAGACTCAACCCTCACAAGTAAAGTCGAGATACAGGCTCGCTAAAGTCAGGGCTCACTAGTACCATATTGAACTCAGTCCGTGCTTTCAAGTTTGCCACTTTCTAATGTATGGTGAAAACTAGTGTAAAATTCGGTGTTGCAATTTTAATATATTGATTGCAGAACTTTAAGGATAGAGACTTAAATTAAACTTACAAGGACATGTAAGCATGTTTCCTCTTTTTAGATAATTCCTGAATACATACATTATTACATACATGTGTACACACAAATGCATACATATAATACATATAACATACTACCAGAGCTACAAAAAAGAGTTCCTTGAACATACAAGAGCTAAAAGATGGGCCGGTAACCAAGAATGATCCTGACTAGGAAACTTTGCATTGGCATCATCTGACTTCCTCACAACCTGAATGATAGGATAACAAGTGAGATGCAGGACATATGGATATCTTGAAAAACAGCCATCTTAAAGTACCACAAATACAAAGTGTAGTAAGGACAAAATCATATACTTGTATTAAATAATGGAGATAAGAAGACACTAACCTCTGTCATAACATCAATTTTTGCACCAAATATCAGTGTTGGCGTTCCCTAAACAAAGAATATAGATATGGATCAAATCTACATCTGAAAAGAGAGGTCCATTTATCATGAGGACCTCTGTTTAAGTCAAATGGACTAAAAACATATGTAACATATTACATTACTATTGCAAACAAATGAGCTTGCTCAAACCTGTGCGATGGAATCATGTTCCTTTGAAGACAGGAAAGGCTCAATTATTGATGCACAAGTGACAACTATCAGCTCATCTTGTTTGTTTGAATTCGTTACATTCTTGAAACTATTGAAGAATCTTGGCAATAACAGCCCTGAAGCAGACAGAGTTGTATCACCTGATCTGAAAGTAGAACATATTTATATCAAAAGCTAAGCAAATTGCCGTAAATGGACTAAAGTGTTCCCTTTCTTTTAAACAATTATCTAATATTATTAGACTCACGGACACTATTTCCACTGTTGATATCATTAATTTCTTGAGTTCAAGACCCTAGCAAACATGAAAACATACATTTCCAGTACAGCTAACTATGTTGGCAATCTGACGTTAAGTACGGAATTCTGAAACACTGGGCTCGCGAATGGCAGGAAAAATACAACCTAGCATTCAATGAAGACAAACTGAGTAAACAGCAGAAATGTGAAATTTCATGATTCTTATGCTTCGTAGCTAAGTTACTCTACACGCATGGGAGCAAACCAAGTAAAAGAGTCCTGTGGAAATGTGAATTGATAGGTCCGCCGATCTTCTTCAAAGGAAACGACCAAATTCTTTTCCAGAGAAAATAGCCAGTTAAAAATCTCAAACCACTTAGCTCAATTGTCCCTTCACCAGGGTTAAGGAAGATCCAAGAATAAAAGGAAACAAGTCGTTAGGACCAGGATGTACCCCAAATACTGTAATTCATAGAACAAACAAACATGGAAGAAAATGAGGAAGTATAAGGGCCAAACAGAACGGAACATGGTAGGTCTTGGCAATGGGATGATCGACTTACTCTGAGTGATAGAAGGCATGTCTTCGCATTTTACGCCCCTTTGGATCCTGGATGATTGCAACCACAAAACATACATAATTATTAATAAGACATTTTATTTTCCCAATGTTTTGCAATATATAGTGTCCTCGTGGGTCTCATGAAATGAAACGAAACGAATCTTGTTGGTGTTCTAACAACAGAGGGTAATGGTATCCCTTTTCTATCAAAAATTCAACAAATACAGGTCGCCAAATTGAGTTTGACCAGGATAGCAGGGGTTTAGGTCTCATCCTAGGGGATGGATGGATAGATACATCAATATACGTATGCTTCTTCATCCATATCACATTTATATACGGTTATAGATAGCAGGATTAAATGGAAAAACTACTTACAGGCCCATGGACTCGAACCATAACTGCAGCACTACTGGCAACATCCAGGCTGTCCTCAACCTCCCCCATAACTCACTGCCCGCTTCCCTCCTAAAATGAATGAATCAATCAGTTTGCTATTCTTCTCTTCACTCCACCTCAACACTTAATAAGTCGCTGCACCAGCTAGAGCTGGACGCTGCTTCTTCTTAGCAGATACCCAGATACAAACCCCCCTCCCCACAAACCATCATCAGCAGGTAACAACAACACACCATTCAATCCCAATTCCCTCTCTCAATCTTAAAACACATTTGCATTGCGACTTGATCAATCAAATGACACACTCAATTATTCAAAGGAAGTCATTTTGCCACTTTCATGTTGTAACATATCCTTTCCTTTGTGGATGGATGAAGATGCGTGCGTGCCCATTTAAATTGGGTTAGGGTTAGTTGCGTACGTGTCCAATTAAATTGGCTTATTTACAAACAAACATTGACTTTCACTTTCACTTACAATGCGATGATTGATGGGCCACCTCCCAATAATTCTCAACTAAAAATAATATATAATTCTTGCCTGTGCTACACTCAAATCATAATCTTCATCTCTCATATAACACATTACAATACAAACAAAGAGCCAAGGTCCTTCTTTATTCCAAACATCACTAATCTAGGTCTCATTGCTTTTATTATTTTGATTTGCTAATCATTATATTCAATGCTTGCTTTGTACATGTTATAACTTTTAAGTGGAAAATATCATACAAATGCTTGTATTATTTTGATATGCATTATTTCAATTTTACCGAACACATATTTGATATGCAACACATAAAGAAAGCATTTTTCAAGTTTATAATTTTGAAGTGGAAAATATCATACAAATGATTGTATTACTTTGATATGCATTATTTCAATTTTATTAAATACTTAAAGAAAGTATTTTGCAAGTTTATGTAATTTTAGTTTTGAGTTGTGTAAAGAGGTGAAAAATACAAAACTTTTATGAGTGAATTGGTGTTAATTCAATAACATTTTAATTAATAATTGTAACTACTATTAAATTAGTTTAAATCTATCTTAAACTCAGATTTATCAAGTATTGACAGGGATCTAATTTTTTTAGCTGTAATTTTTATTTTTATTTTCATTCCATGTAAATTTAAGTAATTGTTTTCTTTTTAATTGTGTCGACATTATTTTTATTATTATTGTTTGTTTAATTATCATTTTTTTTGTTATCTAACATAACATAACGTTTCAACATCTCCTCCATACTCCGGTGTAGAGCACCTGAGTGCGCTCAATGCAAAAATGTTAATCTAGATATGGTGGGTGGAACATACATCCAATCACATTTTTGAAAAAACATAAAGGAAGTATGTGTTTATATGCAAAAACATAAAAGTATTGAGCACTCTGTGGAAGTTGACTATCATATATTCATCTTACATGAATGTCCTAACTTAAAAAATTTGTAATGGTTTTTAATACCTAACAAATTTAAAAGTTAAAATGAATGTTATCTAATTTATAGTTATTGTTTCAATAATATGTTATTTTATGTTTTTTTTAAATATTTGTTTAGAGTTACATATATGTGAGCACAATCATTGTTTGTGGTCCATGTAGAATTATGAACATCTACCAATAATGTAGAATTATGAACATCTACCAATAGAGCATCCATATCTCTTTAATCATTGTTTGTGGTCCATTTTGTTGATAAATTTAATAATCTTTGTGAGAATCTTAAGATTTGGGATGTCACATTTAATAATATCTTAGAGTTCTCCTTTAGGGAGTTTGGTCCCTATAAATTAAATTAATTAAAAAATGTATTTGAAGTTTGATAAATCTTTAAGTTTGAATGTTGTATTTCCAAAGGATGCAGATGAATGTCTAATGGTGTAGTGAACAAATGGATTAGTGTTACTACACACAACATGAAAGGGAAAGGGATTGATACCAATCCACCACACACATATTACTAAAGGGATGAAAGAGAAGAGTGGAGTCACCAATATATTTTAGGGCAAAATTGAGAAACCCTAGGGTGAGGAAAGAGAGGATTAAAGAGAGAGGGAGAGACAATAGGTCAATTAGGGTTTTAGATCTTGATTATCTTAATCTATGGTTGTAGATTATTAATACTTAACTTTGGTTCATATCAAGGTTTACCAACAAATTAGCAAAGGAAAGTAAACTAACAATCTATGGCTAATTTAGCAGAGACTCATTCAATGCACTAGAAACCCTGATGCTTAAAAAGACATAGAGAAGTATGGAAGGAACTTGCTCAGGATTCATTGTTGTAAGTGTTGAAGCTACTTGGGCTAAAGAAGAGAGTTGTGGCCGGTCTCCAACAATGATCTATGTCTTGGATGGTTCGTACACACAAAACTCAACATTCCTACAAAACAAGGCTTGTACTCAATCTATAATACAAAGATATATATCTATATATGAAAATAACACTGGATATAAATGGAAATGTTAAGTAGAGAGGCCCAAGTTCCCTTCGAAGGGGGGATGATACCTCCCTTTCCCTAGCTATGATGGAACCTCCCTCAAGGTTGTAGGGTTTAATCATCTAAGGTATCAGTGGAACATTGCTAATGAAGATATCTTGGCATGAACCAACAACCCTTCAAGGTTGGGGTTTTCCAAGATAATCATAAGAGGCCTATGTAGAGGTTCTAGTGATGACATGTGCAAGTACCCCAAGAACATGAAAGAGGTGGAAGATATCTTAGTTCAAGATGTGTTGCAAATCCTAGTGTGCACCTACAAGATAGGTGTTATGGAAAAAATCTTATGGGTGCATAGTAATATCTCCCTAGGATCTACCTACTTATCCTAGACAAACAGAGGGATAGACTTCCATGGATTTCCTTTAAACTCAAGCAATTAGATTCATAATTAAACTAAGAAACAGTGGAATGTCATACCTTTTCCTGAAGGTTGTCCTTCATATGTCCTAGTTGTTGTAGTACTAAAGTTCCGACTTTAGTCTCTGTAACCTACTCCCTACACACAAGAGACAAAAAATGTATTCCTACTTCTCTTCTTAGCATTAGAATCCTAGATCTAGCTTAGATCTAACCTGTTATATGATAAAATAAATCAAATATGAACATTCATGCCTGAAATATAAACATTCATAGGGGAAAACCAATGATCTATTAATTTCAATAATAGAAGTACATCAATGCAATTACCTCTTAGTGTAGATGCACTCCTTTTTCCCATTGCTCCTTGATCCTCCTCAACTCTTCAACCAATCTAAGAAACCTAATTGCAACCAATGTAGATGGAGAAGCACCTCTAAATTTTGACAACATAGATATGTAAATGATTATTCATCCTCATGCTTAAGATTTGTCTTCTTTATATAGATTCTTAGAAGAGGCTTGGGAGAGCTTTTAGATCTTCTAGACACTAATGGAGACTTGAATGATGTGAGTTCCAAGGCTCATGCCATGAAGAACCAACTCATCCCTCACTTGCCTCTTTGAAACTCTGCAAATCTAGAATCTTGCTGAGGGTGTCGCTTGTTGTGAACTGATGACAAGCAATGCATCACTGGTTGTCTCATACATGATCTGCAACACTCCTAAAAAATTATCCGAATCCTAAGCTAGAGTTGTGTCTTGGATTTCATCTTCTATCGTGTTCCTCTCTGAACCTGTAGGGTGGACATTAAGGCTATAAAAAATGCCCCCTAATGTGTGAGGTCGGGAAAATAATGGATGGTCAAAACACATTACAATAAAATAGTATCCATGTGAGGCAGCGTGAGGAGAGAGAAAATAGGTTCGGAGGTCAAAGAGTACCTTCAATCAAACACCAAGGATAAAGACATATGATGACCATCCCCGAGGAAGATATACTCATACTCTGAAGAGTATCAAAGAATGGCCTCCAAAACAATACACTGCAGATCCATGACATGAAATGCAAGACCATGGCCACAAAAGAATACACGATGGATCCATGTCATCAATATGATCATAGCCACGAGAAAATACAATGTGGATCTATGTCACATCATATTCATCAAGTAGACAACGGGCATTAAGGAGAGTGCCCCTAAAGTCTTCAAAGTACTCATATACAAGTGATATATTCCATTACAACTTGAAAGGGGATGTTGTAAAGGAATGGTGTGGCCCCAAACCCAAGGTCTTCGTCCCAAACCCCGATGGTACAAATCTACAACATGTGAATAGATGAGTTGATGTCGAGCATGGTAGAAACTGTATGATTAACAGTCATTGATGTATATCATTAATATATGCAGGGAACCCACCATTGAGGAAGATGGACCCCAAGGCACCTAGTACAATCTAGAGAGTGTGAATAGAGGATATGATGTTGAACACTTATAGAATTAATCGATTAGGAGTCAATGATGAAAACCCATTATCGATTGCAAGGAGGCCTACCATTGAGGACTACAAGCTCCAAGGTACTAGCTGGTTTATAGATCCCTCTCCTAGATAATGTGTTGAAGTCGATAGGAAGAGATTCATCAAAGGAGGGCCTTAATGTATCCCCCATCAATCAACATGAAACATACACTGATAGATTATATGAAGAGATAGAAACACCCAGTACAACTGACACAAGGATAGTCGACTTGAAAATTCAACCAAACAAAAGATGGTCAATTTAGGCTTAAACTTCCCTTAAACAGATAGCACGACACAATTGTGACATGGAAACAAGACACAAGAGCTAGACGAATATAGTGCAACAACGCAGGAGGCATTGAAGCACCGACCATGATGACTGGAAGAGTAACCAACCGGAGGAGTATCTATGACTCATATTACTATGACGGCTCCTAAACAAGCTAAAACCCAACTGTAATATGATGACTCAAACAGGTGCCATGTTCAAGGGAAACTCGACTGACGATGCCATTTCGTAAATAGATCAATGGTAAAAAAAAAACCACTCTATTTATTTTTTTTTATTTTTTTGGGGAGGGGTTAGTGTCTCCTTCATGGTTTAACAAGTGCAAAAGGGAGATAAAAGTATGCTTAGTAGTGTATTTTTCGTTCATTTTTAACAAGCCCAAAAAAGAGTTAAAAGTATACTCATGGTGGTGTCTTTTTCATGTGTTTTTATGAGTCTGAAAAAGAGGTAAAATTTTACTCGAAAGTGTCTTTTTCGTGTCTTTTTACAAGTCTGAAAAAGAGATAAAAGTGTACTCAATAGTTCCTTTTTCATGTCTTTTTACGAGTTCGAAAAAGAGATAAAAGTGTACTCGTCTGGAGAGAACGGGTGGCTTAACAACTTGCTCCTATGTTTAAAGCACATGGAACCGACCTAAGCAAAATGAATGCAACTGGTACTAGCAAGTGAGATCCACTCTTATTAGTTTTTCTCTCCATGTGATGGTGGAGGAAAACTGAAGGCCAAATAATGCAAGAGGTGAATGGTCAAAGGCTACAACAATAATAGTAAGCAGGATCCGGGCAAACAACAAGGTAGTGGTGGCGTAAATGATGCAAGCAACAAATGCATAGGTGCAATTTATGTTATGGATAAAATCTCATGAGTGGATAGTAATATCTCCCTAGGATTTGCCTATTGATCCTAGACAAAGAGAGGGCTAGAATTCTATGGTTTTTCTTTAGACTCAAGCAATTAGATTCATAATTAAACTAAGAAATGGTGGAATGGCATACATTTTCCTTAAGGTTTTCCTTCATATGTCCTAGTTGTTGCAGTCCTGAAGTTCCAGCTCCGGTCTCTACAACCTGCTCCCTGCACACAAGAGACAAGAAATGCCTTCCTACTTCTCTTCTTAGCGTTAGAATCCTAGATATATCTTGGATCTAACGTGATCTATAATAAAATAAATCATATTTGAACATTCATTCCTGAAATACAAACATTCATAGGGGAAAACCAATGATCAATTAATTTGAATAATAAAAGTACATCAATACAATTACCTCTTAGTGTAGATGCACTCCTCTTTGCCCATTGTTCCTTGCTCCTCCTTAGCTCTTCAACCAAGCTAGGAAACCTAACTTCAACTGATGTAGATGGAGAAGTGTTGGCATGTTTTCAGACAGAAGGCAGGGTATTTGTTTGTCATTGATGGCAAGCTCAGCCTGACGATGATGAACTAGAGAAAGTGGCAAGACCAGCAGTGCAACAATGATTGCATGGCAGAAAATCCCGAAATGCGAAAGATCAGAGCATGTCAAATAACTTCATTTCGAAGTTCCAGATACCGAGAGTTGGAAGTGTAGAAACACTTCACCACAGGAATCTCGAAGTCACGAAATGTGAAACACTGAAATCACGAAATAGACACACTCCATTTCGGAGTTTCGCAGACCAGGAAATCGGAGTTTCAGATACTGGGTGTTGGAAGTGTAGAAACACTTCACCATAGGAGTCCCGAAGTCACGAAATGTGAAACACGGAAATCACGAAACAGACACACTCCATTTGAGAGTTTTGCAGACCGAGAAATCAGAGTTTCGGATACCAGGTGTTGGAAGTGTAGAAACACTTCACCACAGGACTCCCAAAGTCGTGAAATGAGAAACGCCAAAATGTCATTGATCCGACTCCATTTCGGAGTTTCAGATATCGGGACTTGGAGTTGTCAAGAACTCTCACATCAAGAATGTCGAAATCACGATATGCGAAATCATGAAGAGATCTGGACCATCGAATCATCACGAGTGTGGACCATTGATTCGACTCCATTTCGGAGGTTCGGATACCGGGAGTTGGAAAAGTCAAGAGTTGAGACTCTTCATCAAAGGAGTCCCAAAGTTCCGAAATGCGAAATGTGAAAACACCTTTTTGGTGTAGGCCTTGGTCATCATTGGTGGTCACATCGTCGAAGAGTTGTAGAGAAGAGCTCGAAGAGACAAGCTCCATTTCGGAGTTTGGGACATGGAGAGTCGAGACTCTTCACCACAAGAATGTTGAAATGTCGGAATGTCGAAAGGCGAAATTGTGAAAGTGCTTTATGGATAAGCGCTTGGTCACTGCTGGTGGTCACATCGTTGAAGAGTTGTAGAGAAGAGCTTGAAGAACCAAGCTCCATTTCGGAGTTTTGGGGACCGCGAGATGGAGTGTCAAGAAAATTTACCACAGGAATGTCAAAATGCCGAAATGCGAAATAAACACAAGATCCTACAGATCCAATCCAACGGTGCAAGTGAATTTAAGTATGATCGGAGGTCTACTGTTTCACCTCACAGTTAATTGATCAGTTATGAATCAGTTAACAAAATTGATTCATGATTCTTGATCGGTTGGTGTTTCAGTGGCTGAGACGTCTCCTTGCCCAAGAAGATTTGAGGTGTAACTGTTGTTGTTGTGGTGCATAAAACAAAAACTTAGAGACTGTGTGTGGTTGGTTGTTTGGACTGAAAAAATGAGTTGAACTATAGAAAAGAAAAACTACAGTATGTGTCGTGTGAAGAAAAGATCAGAGCGAAGGGACTGAAACTGAACAGAAGAGAAAAGGTGAAGAGAGCAGAATGTGCACATATCAAAGAGCATGAGAAGGACATAGAAAGAACAGATAGACTGAGATAGCAATTCAAGCCAAATATGAACAGAGCAGAAGAATAGTGTAGCAGAGAAGAATTGCAGAACAGTGAAGAAGTGGTAAGATTTGATTTATCTATGTTGTTGGTTATTCAATCATTTATTTATAATCAGGGAGGTAGGGTGGTGCTAGGGAGGATTGTTGTCCTCAGAGGTTCAAGTGGGTGCTTGAACACAGGGAGTTGTAGCTTCCATATGGTTGCAGCCATAAAAACCAGGGTGGCAGGGTGGTGCAAGGGAGAACAGTTGTTCTTTGTTATATAGGTTAGTGCCTGTGTAACTGGAAGTTGGTGCTTCCATCCAATTGGTGTTGGATCACTCAGGGAGTTGGTGCTTCCTTCTAGTGGGTGCTAGAAAAACCAGAGAGTTGGTGCTCTCAAACAAGTTGGAGCTTGTAAAATAGAGGTAGTAGCCTCACATTGAGTTGGTGCTCAATTATAGATGATGTACATAACTTAAAAGACTGCCTATCATTTCGAAGAAGAAGAGGGTTTCTCCCTTTATGGGTTTCCTCGTGAAAATCTGTCTCTGTGTATATCTTATGTGTGAGTGATGCTCATTATTTATGTTGTCCATATGTAGTATAATATTGATGGTCACTTGGAG
>JZKD02S1454463.1:0-19835 GCA_000966675.3 Picea glauca
TATGGTGCATTGGCTTCTCTTCCAGTGTGCATTACTTGAGTTATATAGAGTATATCATGTGAAAATTACCATTCATTCATTCAGTTAATATAATTCTTTGATTCTCTCTCTCTCTCTCATTTCCATCTTTTCTCATTTTTCTGCAAACTGTGTATTTCCTTTGCTAGCTAGATCTTATCTATGCAGGTTCATCCACATTTACATGGTATAAAAGACGATGGATTTCTAGGAAAAATACACACCAAATTCTTTTTGCAGGTACTGAAGATTGAAGACAACGGGAAAATGGAATTTCTAAAAGAATTGATTCTTACACCGTACAATTTATTTACATGGAAGCAAAATATGGAATTGCATCTTTGAAGGAGAGGATTATATAGGTTACCATGGGCATGGATACTGACCCTACATCATCCATATAAAAATCCAAGTATTTGAATCGGATGGATGAAGCGTATGGAACTATTTGCAGTCTTATTTATCTTGAGCTCCTCTTTCACATATCCTCATGTAAAACCCCTAATGAAGTTTGTACCACCATGGAAGGAGTTTTTGGTAAACAGGATGAGATAAGGGGACATATACTCGAGGTGGAATTGCTCACTTTCGATCCAAAAACCTTCGACAATATCCAAGATTTTTTTACCAAATATAAGGATTTGTTGTCGCGACTCAAGGCTTGCAGGGTTGATAAATATAAGGAGGAGAAACAAATGGTTCTTACGATTCTTTCAAAACTTGGTCTGGAATACTCAGTGTTTGTATCCACATTTCATTCAGTTGGGCTCACCTCTAGAGCCACCTGGACCATTCCCTCTCTTGAGGTCTTTATTGAGTCTCTAACGCAAGAGTATACCAAGCTCATCAACATGGGAAAAATCAAAGGCTCAAAGGTGCATGCACTTGCCATGTAAGATGGTAGAAGTCACCAAAATCATAAATCTAAAAACAAAGACAAAGGAAAGGAACATGAAAATCCAAAGAAGGAAGGGTACTCAAAAACCCTTCAATGATTCTTCCAGATCCAAAGGTGGAAAGGGAAGAAAAGGGGAGAAATTCACTTACTTCCAATGAGGATTCCATCCAGAATCCACATGCATGCAAAGGAAGATAGATTTGAAATCCCTGAAAGAGATGGCATCTTGCATGCTACATGCAAAGTCACTTCCACAGAGATTATGGACTAAATCACTTAATTGTGTGAACTGCATCCAAAACATATATCCGCATATATATATCAAGGATAAGACCCCCTTAGAGGCTTGAAGCAGCCTCAAATCGAAAGTGACCCATTTTTGTATATTTGGTTCACGTGCATGGTCTAGGATTCCCTCTAAGAAGAGGAAGGCACTTGATTCATGGAGTACAGAGTGTATCTTTGTTGGATACTCAAACTACGTGAAGGGATACAAACTCATTGATCCCTCTACGAACTAAATCATCATTGAGCATAGTGTCCAATTCGAGGAAAGTATCTTGCATGCACCTCAGGAGCCGCATGCATACATTTTTGTTCTTCCACCTATTAGAGATGATGAGAATGAACATGTTGATTCTTCTTCAAATCCGAGTTTTGATTAAGAGGATTCAGATGATTTAGATACTGAGTCAGTACAGTCAGATCCAGATTCAGTGCACGCATATGCATATGCAAAGCTAGAGCTGAGGCCCAAGTGGGCCAAGACTACTCTTCAGGATGCAGATTACTGTATTGGGGATCCAACTGATACCAGGAGGGATCAATATTATTTTGACAAGCATCCTCTTGTACTCACTTCCACTGAACCGATGCCACCTAGGCATATTTTCTTGGTTCAGTATTCAGATCCACAATCCTATGACAAGGTTGTTGGGAATCCCTTTTGGGAATCTGCCATGCAAGAGGAGTACAAATCCCTTCTCAAGAACCAAACTTGGGATCTGGTTCCCCGTTCTTCAGGAAGGAAAATTTTCATGTGCATATGGGTCTACAATACAAAGAGCGTAGCAGATGGAGAGGTTAGTAGATACAAAGCGAGGCTAGTCGCCAAAGGCTTTCAACATGTGCATGACATTGACTATGATGAGACCTCCACTCCAGTAATGAAGATGGATTCCATATGCTTGGCACTTGCCATTGCGACATCCAAGGGATGGGAATTCCATCATATGTATGTGAAGAATGCATTTATTCATGAAGATATCTCTTAGGAGATCTATATGGAGCAGCCCCAGGGCTTCATGTAGGATTCATATTTGGTCTTTCGACTAAATAAGTCTCTTTATGGCCTCAAGCAGGCCTCAAGGTCATGGTATGCCAAGATGGACTCCTACCTGCTTTCATAAAAAAATTTACATTTTAAGTCAGACTTGAATGTTTACATGATCAGGACGACTGATTCACTTCTACTCCTAGTATTGTATGTTGATGATTTTTTGATCATCAGTTGCTCGACTTCAGTGATTGATTCAGTCAATAGGATTTTGCATGACAATTTCTTGATGACGGACATGGGTTTGCTACATTTATTCCTTGGTCTCGAGATCATTCATGATGCATCATGCATCAAATTGTCTTAGACCAAGTATGCATGAGATCTCCTCGAGAGATTCCACCTGATAGATCGCAAGTCTTCCCTGAATCCTTTCCTATTAGGATTCAGACTTGAGGATGGTGGGGACACTCCATTGGTGGAAAAAAAATTGTACAAAAAACTATTGGGGAGCTTGTTGTATCTCACACACTCCAGACCGGACCTCTCCTATGCAGTCAAAGCAGTCTCCCGGTTCATGCAAGAGTCGTATGAGCTACATTAAAAGGTTGGAAAGTGTATCCTTCGGTGCGTATAGGGAACCATCACCTTTTGGATTCACTATGCATTAGACTCTGCATTGGACCTCATCGAGTTCATTGATTCTGACTGGACTGGCGACAACGTTGATCACAAGTCCACATCTGGTTACTCACTCAGTCTGGGTTTCAGACCCATCTATTGGTCGAGAAAGAAGCAGGCTGTTATTTATCTATCTTCAGTCAAGGCAGAGTATAGAGGGGTAGTTAACATAACCATTCAAGCTATGTGGCTACAACATTTTCTCACTAAGTTGGGCATTCAGTTTCACCGACCGGCCATCATCTGGTGTGACAACCAGAGCACTCTGAAGTTCTGCAGAGATCCAATTCAGAGGAAATGAATGAAGCACATCGAGATCCAAATGCACTACATTCAGGACTTAGTCACGAGGACATCATCGACCTGCAATTATGTCCTTTAACATAACATATTGTAGACATCTTTACCAATACCTTCACTCAGAAGAAGTTCCATTCTTTGCGCAGTCATCTTGGAGTGAAGGACACAGTTCCTTATAAATTGTCAGTTCTTTTTTGATACATTGTACCTTGGGGGAGGGGTTTCCCATGAGTTTTTCCCTCTTTCTTCGTTTATTTAAGTGTGTCTTTTGTTTTCAGGTACCTAACATGGCCTCATTTCCAGGACCCATTATGTTACTTTAACCATAGCGATGTTCAGAGGGGGCGTTGGAGATACTTCACACACACCTAGAATTTATTTTTCCTAAGTTTTTCCCTATGTTTATTAGTCATTATCCAATCTCCTACATTTTATGGATAATATTCCTTCTCCTACATTCTAGGGGAATATTCTCTTCAGTTCACACTTCAGTTGGATCAGTTGAGTGGAGTCTCGATGCCACATTGGTTCCATCACCATGCAATATTGGTATCATCACTACTAATTCACATTGTCCTTGGGATTATCACCAGAGTGGCGCATTACTGATGCTTTCAGTCAGTTCACTGAGGAATGAGAGGTTAGTTGACTTAGACTAGGTGGAATTTAACTCCCGTAACTATTAGTGTGTGTCGTCATCACTCTAGACCACCACTATGGAACATTGAATTCTCTTCCAGTGCGCATTAGTTGAGTTATATAGAGTATATCACGATTAAATTATCATTCATTCATTCAATTAATATAATTCTTTGATTCTCTCTCTCTCGTTTTCGTCTTTTCTCATTTTTCTGCAAACTGTGTATGTCCTTTTCTAGCTAGATATTATTTGTGCAGGTTCATCCACATTTACAGTTACGATTGCATAACCAATATAACATAATATGCAATTAAATTTTACATAAATGTATTCAATCACCAATAATATTTGTATGTTTAAGGCCCTTTGTCTTTACATCAATTTTAAATATTGAAAATCTAGTTGAGGGAGTTCTTACCTCAATTCCCTTAAGTATTTATGCATCATAACAACCCCAAATGCATAGATGCATAGTTGTTATTATATTAATTAATGCTACCTGATCAACATATATTTTGTAGCATCTCATTGGCTCCCTCCATCAATTCTCTTGGTCTTACATCCTCATTTGTCTTCATATGGATGGATTTCATATGCAACAATATCATCAACATCATTCTCATCCATCCTATAATAAATTTTCCTGGATACACAATCCATCATTAGTCTTATTCAAATATCACAACATCACTAATTCATGTATATATGTCAGCAAACTACTCTTATTCTATAGTCATGCCATATACATGTCTAAGAATGTCCATATGCACAAAATTCTCATCAATATGCAGTAAGAAATTAATCTCATCATGCCTATTTCATGAACACAGGTTCTATCTTTCTTGTATGAATCCATGCATCACTTCCATTATGCACTCCAATGTATATTTATTTTAGATTTATTTATTTTGTTGTTGTAGATGGTTATCCTTGAATTCTTGTAGAACCTTGTTGCTTTGTGCACTTCCATTCTTCTCAATTGTGCACCATTGACCCCTATTTTGAACCTTCTAGCCAAGCCCCACTTATCCATTCTACATTTCCAACCATTAGATCCACTAGTGTTGCAATCTCACAATTGCTTCCTTTATGCAGAGAATCTTGTCCCAACATGTTTAGGCTAAACCTTTCAATACTCACAGTGTTGTAATTTCACTACTCCAGTTGAATATTAACACTGCAATATAATTAACCACTCCCCATTTCCTTGACCAAGCCAGTCTTGAAATACAATTATCATTGATTGGAATTCTAACATTCTGAAATGTTTCTTTTATGTCATGTTTTCCAATATCTTTTTCTATCCATGACTTTGCTTAATTTTAAACACCTCTCTTCACTTCATTGGGTGTGTTGTGTCCTTGATATGTTTCTGGATGCTTAGGAACTATACCAAGGAATATCAAAACCTACTTTTGACCTAAATATGGATCTCAAGCCAAAGGGGGCTCCCTCAATAGATTTAAGACAGTTGGCTTCCCACTTTCACTAAGCAACAACTCTTCAACATTAAGCTCGGGATGCTAGATTTAAATGAATAAATAAAATGATAAACATGGTTGAGTATTAAATGACAAGTGACTAGAATTAAGAAACTGTAACCTCTCATACTGAAGGCCTTTCCATTGGGAATGGAGTCTCACTAAAAAAAGAACAAAATATGATTATGGTAGATGCAAGAAAATGAGGAAAACAATTAATCACAATCCTGACAGTAAGTGAGGAAGTCATTTCAAAATTGAGATGAATAAAGAATGGTTTGTTGGTCATCTAAAACAATGAATCCAACAAATTGATATGTGCAAAAGTTGGGCATGATAATGAATCCAAAATTATAACACTTATAAAAGTAACTTGCAAATGTATGAAAATGTATATATTGAAGGAACAAAAAATAGGGTTAAAATGGACTCAAATTCATATAATCCAAAAATCTTTATCTGCATAAACACTTCATGCAAAAATAAATATGATAAAACCATATGTAACACAAATTGTATTTTATTTACCTTCAATTCACACGAATATATCCTACAACTTACATTATACAATCTCTTGATTGATTAACAACAGTGGTGGCCATACCAAATTGTTGTTTGCAACTTCATTCAAATGATGAGAAAATAACAAAGATGTAGCATGAGAATCTTGATACAAAAAATGAGAAGAAGACGAGACTCTACATAAGTGATAGGTGAATCCATGAATGGTTCCCTCAAACTCAGAAAAACAATAAATGACTCATCAAGATGATTACAGAAAACCTAGCTTACACTGCCTAAAAATATCTAACCTTCTAACCCCCTTCCAAGAAGTCTTCAGTTGTTTCCTTTATCCTCATCGAATGCTACCTTCATGCCCTAATTTGAGCAATTGTTTTCTAAAATTTGAATGTAGATAAAATTCTTTGGAGGGCTTGACACCTTTTCTCTTTAACAATTTATTCTAGCTTCCACCTATTAGCTTTAATAGTCTACCAACAAATATTTGTTGTATAGGTTTTTACAATCCCAGAAACAGTATTTTGGACAGTTAAGGA
Organism: Picea glauca; assembly: GCA_000966675.3. Lineage (NCBI taxonomy): Eukaryota > Viridiplantae > Streptophyta > Pinopsida > Pinales > Pinaceae > Picea > Picea glauca. The sequence goes on from JZKD02S1454463.1 coordinate 6,353, forward strand.
TCCAACAAAATCTGAGGGATTTTTTGCAATAGTTTCCTCCACTAGCATGACTAAAGGGAACAATTTTGTTTCATGAATGCCAACTATATCACCATATGAATGGTTCAAACTTCCACGACTCACCACAATGATGAATAATGACAGACTTATTCTTTTTCTATGGTAGACTCTTATTACACCCATGTGTATTATTTTAAATTTTCCATGCAATTCGATTTGGAAGGAAAGTTGTTACCAAGAAAACTATGTGGAATTCTTTAATTAGGCCTGAATTTCGACCTGAAGTACTTTTGTTACTTCCTCTGCCTTGAGAGATATCAACAAATGTCACTGAGAGGTATAAGATCACTAGGGACCAGGGAATAGGCCACCGAAGGTTTAGGATCACTGGGCCACTAGGGAAATAAGGATAGTCTTGATAACAAAGTCAATATGGTCTGATTAACTAGCCACCGGACCACCAAGAGATCAGGTTATCGTTCAATAGGACCACTAGTCAGCGAGACCATCGGGACCACCGGGACACCGGAAGGAATAAAAACTTATTTTGTGAAGAATTTAAAGGCTAGTCAAGTTAAATTGAATCCCAATAAAGATAACAATTCTGCTAAATTTTGACAAAATCAATTTAGGTTACAACATTAGGCTCCATCTGGGGACTGTGTCTCCNTATGGTGCATTGGCTTCTCTTCCAGTGTGCATTACTTGAGTTATATAGAGTATATCATGTGAAAATTACCATTCATTCATTCAGTTAATATAATTCTTTGATTCTCTCTCTCTCTCTCATTTCCATCTTTTCTCATTTTTCTGCAAACTGTGTATTTCCTTTGCTAGCTAGATCTTATCTATGCAGGTTCATCCACATTTACATGGTATAAAAGACGATGGATTTCTAGGAAAAATACACACCAAATTCTTTTTGCAGGTACTGAAGATTGAAGACAACGGGAAAATGGAATTTCTAAAAGAATTGATTCTTACACCGTACAATTTATTTACATGGAAGCAAAATATGGAATTGCATCTTTGAAGGAGAGGATTATATAGGTTACCATGGGCATGGATACTGACCCTACATCATCCATATAAAAATCCAAGTATTTGAATCGGATGGATGAAGCGTATGGAACTATTTGCAGTCTTATTTATCTTGAGCTCCTCTTTCACATATCCTCATGTAAAACCCCTAATGAAGTTTGTACCACCATGGAAGGAGTTTTTGGTAAACAGGATGAGATAAGGGGACATATACTCGAGGTGGAATTGCTCACTTTCGATCCAAAAACCTTCGACAATATCCAAGATTTTTTTACCAAATATAAGGATTTGTTGTCGCGACTCAAGGCTTGCAGGGTTGATAAATATAAGGAGGAGAAACAAATGGTTCTTACGATTCTTTCAAAACTTGGTCTGGAATACTCAGTGTTTGTATCCACATTTCATTCAGTTGGGCTCACCTCTAGAGCCACCTGGACCATTCCCTCTCTTGAGGTCTTTATTGAGTCTCTAACGCAAGAGTATACCAAGCTCATCAACATGGGAAAAATCAAAGGCTCAAAGGTGCATGCACTTGCCATGTAAGATGGTAGAAGTCACCAAAATCATAAATCTAAAAACAAAGACAAAGGAAAGGAACATGAAAATCCAAAGAAGGAAGGGTACTCAAAAACCCTTCAATGATTCTTCCAGATCCAAAGGTGGAAAGGGAAGAAAAGGGGAGAAATTCACTTACTTCCAATGAGGATTCCATCCAGAATCCACATGCATGCAAAGGAAGATAGATTTGAAATCCCTGAAAGAGATGGCATCTTGCATGCTACATGCAAAGTCACTTCCACAGAGATTATGGACTAAATCACTTAATTGTGTGAACTGCATCCAAAACATATATCCGCATATATATATCAAGGATAAGACCCCCTTAGAGGCTTGAAGCAGCCTCAAATCGAAAGTGACCCATTTTTGTATATTTGGTTCACGTGCATGGTCTAGGATTCCCTCTAAGAAGAGGAAGGCACTTGATTCATGGAGTACAGAGTGTATCTTTGTTGGATACTCAAACTACGTGAAGGGATACAAACTCATTGATCCCTCTACGAACTAAATCATCATTGAGCATAGTGTCCAATTCGAGGAAAGTATCTTGCATGCACCTCAGGAGCCGCATGCATACATTTTTGTTCTTCCACCTATTAGAGATGATGAGAATGAACATGTTGATTCTTCTTCAAATCCGAGTTTTGATTAAGAGGATTCAGATGATTTAGATACTGAGTCAGTACAGTCAGATCCAGATTCAGTGCACGCATATGCATATGCAAAGCTAGAGCTGAGGCCCAAGTGGGCCAAGACTACTCTTCAGGATGCAGATTACTGTATTGGGGATCCAACTGATACCAGGAGGGATCAATATTATTTTGACAAGCATCCTCTTGTACTCACTTCCACTGAACCGATGCCACCTAGGCATATTTTCTTGGTTCAGTATTCAGATCCACAATCCTATGACAAGGTTGTTGGGAATCCCTTTTGGGAATCTGCCATGCAAGAGGAGTACAAATCCCTTCTCAAGAACCAAACTTGGGATCTGGTTCCCCGTTCTTCAGGAAGGAAAATTTTCATGTGCATATGGGTCTACAATACAAAGAGCGTAGCAGATGGAGAGGTTAGTAGATACAAAGCGAGGCTAGTCGCCAAAGGCTTTCAACATGTGCATGACATTGACTATGATGAGACCTCCACTCCAGTAATGAAGATGGATTCCATATGCTTGGCACTTGCCATTGCGACATCCAAGGGATGGGAATTCCATCATATGTATGTGAAGAATGCATTTATTCATGAAGATATCTCTTAGGAGATCTATATGGAGCAGCCCCAGGGCTTCATGTAGGATTCATATTTGGTCTTTCGACTAAATAAGTCTCTTTATGGCCTCAAGCAGGCCTCAAGGTCATGGTATGCCAAGATGGACTCCTACCTGCTTTCATAAAAAAATTTACATTTTAAGTCAGACTTGAATGTTTACATGATCAGGACGACTGATTCACTTCTACTCCTAGTATTGTATGTTGATGATTTTTTGATCATCAGTTGCTCGACTTCAGTGATTGATTCAGTCAATAGGATTTTGCATGACAATTTCTTGATGACGGACATGGGTTTGCTACATTTATTCCTTGGTCTCGAGATCATTCATGATGCATCATGCATCAAATTGTCTTAGACCAAGTATGCATGAGATCTCCTCGAGAGATTCCACCTGATAGATCGCAAGTCTTCCCTGAATCCTTTCCTATTAGGATTCAGACTTGAGGATGGTGGGGACACTCCATTGGTGGAAAAAAAATTGTACAAAAAACTATTGGGGAGCTTGTTGTATCTCACACACTCCAGACCGGACCTCTCCTATGCAGTCAAAGCAGTCTCCCGGTTCATGCAAGAGTCGTATGAGCTACATTAAAAGGTTGGAAAGTGTATCCTTCGGTGCGTATAGGGAACCATCACCTTTTGGATTCACTATGCATTAGACTCTGCATTGGACCTCATCGAGTTCATTGATTCTGACTGGACTGGCGACAACGTTGATCACAAGTCCACATCTGGTTACTCACTCAGTCTGGGTTTCAGACCCATCTATTGGTCGAGAAAGAAGCAGGCTGTTATTTATCTATCTTCAGTCAAGGCAGAGTATAGAGGGGTAGTTAACATAACCATTCAAGCTATGTGGCTACAACATTTTCTCACTAAGTTGGGCATTCAGTTTCACCGACCGGCCATCATCTGGTGTGACAACCAGAGCACTCTGAAGTTCTGCAGAGATCCAATTCAGAGGAAATGAATGAAGCACATCGAGATCCAAATGCACTACATTCAGGACTTAGTCACGAGGACATCATCGACCTGCAATTATGTCCTTTAACATAACATATTGTAGACATCTTCACCAATACCTTCACTCAGAAGAAGTTCCATTCTTTGTGCAGTCATCTTGGAGTGAAGGACACAGTTCCTTATAAATTGTCAGTTCTTTTTTGATACATTGTACCTTGGGGGAGGGGTTTCCCATGAGTTTTTCCCTCTTTCTTCATTTATTTAAGTGTGTCTTTTGTTTTCAGGTACCTAACATGGCCTCATTTCCAGGACCCATTATGTTACTTTAACCATAGTGATGTTCAGAGGGGGCATTGGAGATACTTCACACACACCTAGGATTTATTTTTCCTAATTTTTTCCCTATGTTTATTAGTCATTATCCAATCTCCTACATTTTATGGATAATATTCCTTCTCTTACATTCTAGGGGAATATTCTCTTCAGTTCACACTTCAATTGGATCAGTTGAGTGGAGTCTCGATGCCACATTGGTTCCATCACCATGCAATATTGGTATCATCACTACTAATTCACATTGTCCTTGGGATTATCACCAGAGTGGCGCATTACTGATGCTTTCAGTCAGTTCACTGAGGAATGAGAGGTTAGTTGACTTAGACTAGGTGGAATTTAACTCCCGTAACTATTAGTGTGTGTCGTCATCACTCTAGACCACCACTATGGAACATTGAATTCTCTTCCAGTGCGCATTAGTTGAGTTATATAGAGTATATCACGATTAAATTATCATTCATTCATTCAATTAATATAATTCTTTGATTCTCTCTCTCTCGTTTTCGTCTTTTCTCATTTTTCTGCAAACTGTGTATGTCCTTTTCTAGCTAGATATTATTTGTGCAGGTTCATCCACATTTACAGTTACGATTGCATAACCAATATAACATAATATGCAATTAAATTTTACATAAATGTATTCAATCACCAATAATATTTGTATGTTTAAGGCCCTTTGTCTTTACATCAATTTTAAATATTGAAAATCTAGTTGAGGGAGTTCTTACCTCAATTCCCTTAAGTATTTATGCATCATAACAACCCCAAATGCATAGATGCATAGTTGTTATTATATTAATTAATGCTACCTGATCAACATATATTTTGTAGCATCTCATTGGCTCCCTCCATCAATTCTCTTGGTCTTACATCCTCATTTGTCTTCATATGGATGGATTTCATATGCAACAATATCATCAACATCATTCTCATCCATCCTATAATAAATTTTCCTGGATACACAATCCATCATTAGTCTTATTCAAATATCACAACATCACTAATTCATGTATATATGTCAGCAAACTACTCTTATTCTATAGTCATGCCATATACATGTCTAAGAATGTCCATATGCACAAAATTCTCATCAATATGCAGTAAGAAATTAATCTCATCATGCCTATTTCATGAACACAGGTTCTATCTTTCTTGTATGAATCCATGCATCACTTCCATTATGCACTCCAATGTATATTTATTTTAGATTTATTTATTTTGTTGTTGTAGATGGTTATCCTTGAATTCTTGTAGAACCTTGTTGCTTTGTGCACTTCCATTCTTCTCAATTGTGCACCATTGACCCCTATTTTGAACCTTCTAGCCAAGCCCCACTTATCCATTCTACATTTCCAACCATTAGATCCACTAGTGTTGCAATCTCACAATTGCTTCCTTTATGCAGAGAATCTTGTCCCAACATGTTTAGGCTAAACCTTTCAATACTCACAGTGTTGTAATTTCACTACTCCAGTTGAATATTAACACTGCAATATAATTAACCACTCCCCATTTCCTTGACCAAGCCAGTCTTGAAATACAATTATCATTGATTGGAATTCTAACATTCTGAAATGTTTCTTTTATGTCATGTTTTCCAATATCTTTTTCTATCCATGACTTTGCTTAATTTTAAACACCTCTCTTCACTTCATTGGGTGTGTTGTGTCCTTGATATGTTTCTGGATGCTTAGGAACTATACCAAGGAATATCAAAACCTACTTTTGACCTAAATATGGATCTCAAGCCAAAGGGGGCTCCCTCAATAGATTTAAGACAGTTGGCTTCCCACTTTCACTAAGCAACAACTCTTCAACATTAAGCTCGGGATGCTAGATTTAAATGAATAAATAAAATGATAAACATGGTTGAGTATTAAATGACAAGTGACTAGAATTAAGAAACTGTAACCTCTCATACTGAAGGCCTTTCCATTGGGAATGGAGTCTCACTAAAAAAAGAACAAAATATGATTATGGTAGATGCAAGAAAATGAGGAAAACAATTAATCACAATCCTGACAGTAAGTGAGGAAGTCATTTCAAAATTGAGATGAATAAAGAATGGTTTGTTGGTCATCTAAAACAATGAATCCAACAAATTGATATGTGCAAAAGTTGGGCATGATAATGAATCCAAAATTATAACACTTATAAAAGTAACTTGCAAATGTATGAAAATGTATATATTGAAGGAACAAAAAATAGGGTTAAAATGGACTCAAATTCATATAATCCAAAAATCTTTATCTGCATAAACACTTCATGCAAAAATAAATATGATAAAACCATATGTAACACAAATTGTATTTTATTTACCTTCAATTCACACGAATATATCCTACAACTTACATTATACAATCTCTTGATTGATTAACAACAGTGGTGGCCATACCAAATTGTTGTTTGCAACTTCATTCAAATGATGAGAAAATAACAAAGATGTAGCATGAGAATCTTGATACAAAAAATGAGAAGAAGACGAGACTCTACATAAGTGATAGGTGAATCCATGAATGGTTCCCTCAAACTCAGAAAAACAATAAATGACTCATCAAGATGATTACAGAAAACCTAGCTTACACTGCCTAAAAATATCTAACCTTCTAACCCCCTTCCAAGAAGTCTTCAGTTGTTTCCTTTATCCTCATCGAATGCTACCTTCATGCCCTAATTTGAGCAATTGTTTTCTAAAATTTGAATGTAGATAAAATTCTTTGGAGGGCTTGACACCTTTTCTCTTTAACAATTTATTCTAGCTTCCACCTATTAGCTTTAATAGTCTACCAACAAATATTTGTTGTATAGGTTTTTACAATCCCAGAAACAGTATTTTGGACAGTTAAGGATCCAACAAAATCTGAGGGATTTTTTGCAATAGTTTCCTCCACTAGCATGACTAAAGGGAACAATTTTGTTTCATGAATGCCAACTATATCACCATATGAATGGTTCAAACTTCCACGACTCACCACAATGATGAATAATGACAGACTTATTCTTTTTCTATGGTAGACTCTTATTACACCCATGTGTATTATTTTAAATTTTCCATGCAATTCGATTTGGAAGGAAAGTTGTTACCAAGAAAACTATGTGGAATTCTTTAATTAGGCCTGAATTTCGACCTGAAGTACTTTTGTTACTTCCTCTGCCTTGAGAGATATCAACAAATGTCACTGAGAGGTATAAGATCACTAGGGACCAGGGAATAGGCCACCGAAGGTTTAGGATCACTGGGCCACTAGGGAAATAAGGATAGTCTTGATAACAAAGTCAATATGGTCTGATTAACTAGCCACCGGACCACCAAGAGATCAGGTTATCGTTCAATAGGACCACTAGTCAGCGAGACCATCGGGACCACCGGGACACCGGAAGGAATAAAAACTTATTTTGTGAAGAATTTAAAGGCTAGTCAAGTTAAATTGAATCCCAATAAAGATAACAATTCTGCTAAATTTTGACAAAATCAATTTAGGTTACAACATTAGGCTCCATCTGGGGACTGTGTCTCCYTGTGAGGCACTAATAAAATATAGACCCTGTGCCTTCACTCCTTAGCAAGATGAAACTAAATCCTTGTTTACTCTCTAAAACCTATAAATATGTGTGCCTTCTTTGAAACCATTTCYTGAAACCACCTTGTTCTCTATTATGTGCATCCTACTTATTCACCACTCAAACACACTACAATCTGGTAAAAAAATGTTCTACTACAAACTGAACTGATATATTCAAATAAATGCTTATTAATGGGCTTATTTATATACAATATCTTCTACTCTAAGAAACCCAATTATCCTGGTCATGTAACATGCCACATCCAATGCAACCATTTGAGCATCCATTTTCATGAATGGATCTTTTTCATGCACTCTATCAAGAATATGGAAAGCAAATCTAAAAACTTTAATATAAGATAATCATACAACTCATAATTATAGTCTTGAAATGGTGACATGGTGGTGATGGAAATAGATGATAACTTATCCAAATTGCTACTAGATCCTCAAAAGCATGAAAGACATTCTTCTAATTGGTAATAAACCTTTCTTCTTGATCTACATGACTATATTTCTCCCGCATGCTATTTTCTTTCTTGATGAGGGTGAATTGTTCATTATTTATAAGCTTTGTACTTTCATAATCAAGGGATCATAACAATGCCTCTATTTGAAACTTTTCATCATACCCATCATACCTAGACTCAGTATGATACACTTTTGCACATGCAGATGTAGAAATATGCTCTTTTGTATTGACAAAATAGCTTTGCATTTGTTTATAATGAACAAGCCTTTAAAACTCAAAGTCTTTTTCATTGATTTTTTTCTTTTCCTAAACATTAGCTTCATGAATAATTATGGACATTAATTTTTTGATTTGAGTATGGAAAACATTCTTCAGCGGAACATGAAATAGGTGTTCCTTGAGGATCAGGATCATCATACTCATGATACACAGGTGATATACAAGAAATTTTACTATCAAAATGTTGCACTATCAGTTCTATAGCTATCTATTCAAAGCACTGATATTCAATATTCTCAAAATCATATTCTTCACACAAGCTTTCCTTTGTAATATAACCATGAAGATAAGGCAATAATAAATCAATGCTACTTTACTGATTTTTGTTTGTTTCAAGAATATTTTGTTCATATTTTTGATAACGTGGTGTCCCTAAAGAAAGGAGGAAACCTTGATAACATACCATATTTCTTGATGACTCAATAGCCATTTGAAATTCATGATGATCCTTCAATAAGAGGTCTCAATATGATGAATATGTTCTTGATTTTTATCTAGAAAAATAGAAAGAAATGTTGTATATTATTGTCGATTCTCTAATTCCTATATGTAATCACCTTCTAGTGATACCTCTTTGTTTGAATCGGCAAGGCTATCCTCTTCATTCTCGCTGCTATAGTAAGTTTCCCTTTCAATTTTTTGTTCACAATAGCCCTTGAAAAGGAGGTCAGTTGAATAAATGATATTGCAATAAGAATGAAAAGTTGCATGAAAAACCCTTAATGGATAAATACAAGCAAAAGGTAAGGCTTTGTACCATTTTCGAGCATCTCCATCCAAAGCACTCATAAACATTTTCATTAATAAATCCTCATGAAAAATACCCAACTGATGCATGCATTTATGAAAATTGATCAGGTGTTGTGCATGAATTTCTTCATCATCTCTTCTAAATATAAGAAGACTATCTACCCAGTCTTCTATGTTAGGCATAGCATTTGGAAAACCAAGTATACCCGAGAAATCAAAAGGATAATACCTTGCAACTATCTTAGTAGCAAATGAACTTGTCATTTCAAAACTAGTGGAGTCGTCATTCCAACATTACCTAACGACACATTAGATGATAAAACCAGATGTAACAAAAACTGTATTTTATTTATCTTCAATTCACACAAATCTATCCCACAACTTACATTATACAATATCTTGGTTGATTATCAACAATGGTGGTCGTAACAAATTGTTGTTTGCAACTTCATTCAAATGATGAGAAAATAATAGAGATGTAGCATGAGAAGCTCAATGCATAAAAATGAGAAGAAGATAGGGCTCTACATAAATGAGAGGTGAATCCATGAATGGTTCCCTCAAACTCAGAAAATTTACAGTCAATGGCCCCTCAGGCTCATTACACAAAACCTAGCCTACACTACATAAAACTCTCTAACCTACTAACATGCTTCCAAGAAGTCTTTAGTTTCTTCCCTTGTCCTCATCGAATGCTACCTTCATGCCCTGATATGAGCAACTATTTTCTAAAATTGGAATGTAAATAAGATGCTTCAAAGGGCTTGACACCTTTTCTCTTTAGTAATTTCTGTTAGTTTCCACCTATTAGCTTTAATAGGCTACCAACAAAGATTTGTTGTATAGGTGTTTACGATCCCATAAATATTGTTTGGGATAGTTAAGGATCCATAGAAATCTGATGGATTTTTTGCAATAATTTCCTCCATTGGCATGACTGAAGGGCACAATTTTATTTCATGAATGCCAACTTTATCACCATCAAACTTCTTCAAACTTCAACGACACACCATAATTATCATTAATGTCATAGTTCTTATTTTTCTATGGCGGACTCTTATTACACCCATATGTATTATTTTAAATTTTCCATGCAATTTGATTTGGAAGGAAAGTCGTTACCATAAAAACTACAATGGATTATTTAATTCGCCTAAGTTATGACTTGGATTTTTTTTTTTTCTTCCTTTTCCTTGAGAGATATCAAAAAATGTCACCGAGAGGTCTAGGATTAGTGGAAACCGGGGACTGGGCCACTTGAGGTTTAGGATCATTGGGCCACTAGGGAAATAAAGCTAGTATTGATAATGAATTCAATCTGATCTGGTTAACTAGCCACCATACCATCAGGATATCTAGGATCACCGACCACTGGACCACCGGGAGATCAAGCTATCAATCAACCAGATCACTAGGAAAATGAGCCAACAGTCAATCGAACCATTGGGACCACCGATACACTGGAAGGAATAAACACTTATTTTGTGAATAATTTAAAGGTCGGTCTGGCTAAATTGGAGCCTTCTAAATATGGTGATTCTGCTAAATTTTGACAAAGTCAATTTAGGTCACAATAGGGTGATTCACTGTGAAGCACTTCCTAGCCACTCAAGAACACTCTGCCCCAAATGGAATGCTACACTCCTCCATTTTCACTTGAACCTTAATTCCACTGGACACTCTGATAATAGAGGCACCTTTATTTCTTGGGTACTTTAGATAAAAGTTGCTAGCTCATAGCTAAAAAATCCTTCATCATGCATTCATATACTTGCACATAGAGATGCCTCATCTAATCCATGAGTCACACCTCATCACATGATATCCTTTTTCCTTCTCTTATATAAATATTTGTATCCTTCACCACATTTCTACCTTCAAGGCTATGGATTCCTCCTTAATTCTTTTTTCATGCTTATGACATTCTTCACCTACTAGCTTCATGTTCATGTGAGAATCTATGTTGATTTTCCTTCACATGACATTCAGTCTTTGTAGCAGTTGAATACTAATGTTTCTCTGCTCTTCCTTATTCCAATGGAACATGGGATTAATTTGGGATAGATCCACATAATCCTCATTTGTGGAATCATATCCTCTTGCTAGAAATCCCTTCACACAACACTCTTTTCTTGAGTGTTTCTCTACTAATTAATAATGCCTTGTTATAATCTCAACCATCTTTTTATTTTTCCAAGCTATTGCACTTCAAATTTGCCTCTATACTTATGCATAGTCATTATCATGAGTTTCAATGTTATTCCTTACCCAACAATCACTTATGAAACTGTCCTATCATCTGGGAAAGTTTCTTCAATTTTTTACATTATTTGGAAAGAACTTATATCAAGTAGTTACATGGTTCATGGAATCCAATTCCACCTTTTCCCACAACTTTATGGAGTAACCCGATGCTACCTAGGAGAAATTATACCTCCTTTCATCTTTTTCTTTGGATTACCTTTCCCATGACCATACTCATGCTTCAATCTAATTTACGAGCCAATAGTTATGGCTCCCCGGATTTCCCATTTTGCTCAATGTTGTCCTTCAAGTCCACCAGTCACCTTCCTTCTAATTCCTTGAGGATTCTTTGGCTCAAAACTAAATTTTGAGTGGAAATATGGATTCTCCTATCCATTATCTTTCCATTGACTTATTTATTGCTAAATTATGAATATTGAACATAAATTTATAGGCAATTGAATATTCTCCATTTACCCCTTTTGTGCACCTTTATCCATGGTGCAAATAATCTCAAACACCCATCTTTTCCACTTATAGAGGTAAAAATATCAGGAACCAAGGAAAATTCTATATGTGACAAAAATAATACTACTAACTTTGAATTCATGTTGAGAATCAAATTGTCAAACTAATGCTCCAGTAAAAAATTGCAGAAATATGGAAATGACAATTTTGCCCCCTTTGCACTTTCTCCTGGCTTAGCAATTTTATCCATATTCATGCATCCCTACACCAACTCCTTTTGGATTTTGAGAGAATCTCAACTAGGTATGTTCATGACTTCCTTTTTAATGATCTTTTAGGATCTCACCTTCATTCGGGCTCCGGGTTGATAGTTATAGCCTACAGAAGTTTTGAATGTTTTTACATTTTTAGCCATGTATGTTATAGGTGTCTTGTTTCTTTGTTCATGTACATTTTATGTACCCAGATTCCAAATTTGGCTCCATGGCTGACTTATATGGTTCATGATATTTCCATATACTACTCTTGTGCCCTAAACTGACTTTGGAGCGAGGAGTTATGCCGTCTGGAAGTAAATTGGTATTGAAAATATACCCTTAATGATTTTAACTGTAACTTTCTCATATGAGATTACTTTTCATCTGGAATAGCTCATTGGAAATATCTCTCTGGGTTATTTTATTTAAGATGCAATAACTCTATGTGGTGCCTTCGACACTTATAGTTTCAAAAATTAAAACACCAAGAAACGTTGTTTAGGTCCTCAAAATGTCCCTACAAGTTAATGGCCTTCAAAAATATTAAAATTTCATATAAAATTGATTGTTTTATCGTTATAATAGTATTTTAATCTGCATCTTTTATCTCAAAATCAAGTGTAATCTTAGTTGTTGATCTACTAAACCTTACCTAGGCCCACAGATGAATCTCCACCGTCGATCACCAAAGTTGAAACAATTTGGACCATTGATCTAAGCTCCATCTATGATCATCTATCGACGATTTCCTTTGGACGCCCACAACACCCTACCAAAACTTCCAACCCAACCATCAACCATCTCTTTTGGAAACCGACTTGAAAGACATCACTAAATCAGATAACCTGACCATCAGTAATCGACCCTTCTTATTGGAATACAAAAACACTTCACCCATTCCGTCGACCCGACCATTGACCATCAACCCTTCCTTGGATAACGTGGCAGCTATGTTGATGTGGCATGACACATAGATGCTGACATGGAATGACACATGGATGTTGACATGTCACTATGGATGATGTGGCATGACACATAGATCCTGACATGGCCTGACACATGGGTGATAATGTGGCAAGACACATCATCATCCCCTTCCCTTCATCAAAAATCGACAAATTCTATTGGACAATTGAACACCTCATTAAATCAACTAACTCTTGATCATCGACCATTGGTGATAAACGATTTGCTTTGGATGGATGAAACCTTTCACCAATTTTTGTCAACCCCCAATCATCCACCATTGGCTTCAGATATTTCCTTTTGCTTGAACC
>JZKD02S1454463.1:55143-72174 GCA_000966675.3 Picea glauca
TTGATGTATAAATTCTTGAGTTCCCCTACAATGTCGAAGTTGGGATATATGGTTGGTTTTTATATCATCAATCTTTCGGGGAACGGAGGGGGGGAAAGTTGCATCCTTATCAGGATCTTGTGATTCGACTGTGTTTCCCCCCTGCTCGATTTCTTCTATTATTACCACAGTCAAGGGTGTTATTGCCGGTTGTTTTTCATTCTCCTGTTCTTGAGAAAAAATATTTTCTTCAGGAGAGATTATGCACCCCGATCTCAACCGTAGTTCATTGCACCCTACCGAGCTAGTTTCTCCTTCCCCATTCTCCATAATCTGGATGAGCTGAGTCGATCTGTTATTTGGATTTGGGTGAGGTTGGGTTGGTAATTGAGGGTGCAATTGTGATCGCGGTTTCTGGGGCAGTTGGAGTGGTGCTTGCAACATGGGCTGAGTTTGAGGGGTCATCCCCATGGGTTGGTTTTTTATCCCCATGGGGCGCTGCCAATTCTGATTCCAATTTGGGTTTTGGGCAGTCGTGTTGGGCCACTGTGAAGTGTAGATGTTGTTATTTGAGTTTTTCCAGGATGAGGTGGGATATTGTGAGTTAGGCCAGGTGGAATTTGTAGTTGGTTGATTCTGCCATGCAGGATTTGCGGCGGGCTGGTTTTGCCAAGTGGGATTTGCAGGTGGGTATTGCTGGGGCTGCCAGTTCTAATTAGTAAATGGCTAGCCCTGTCATGCGTTACCAGAATTTTGCTGCTGATTATACTGTCCAAAGAAGAAGGAGAAGGGGTCTTGTAGTGTATTTGAAGGTCGATTATGCCATTGACGATGCTGAGCCATTAGATATAATGGTTTTGTCTCCTCTCCTGCTTCTCTAAAAACATATTTTAGTCCAGGGAGTGATGGGAATTGCTCTGTTGCATGATCCTTGGCGCAAATAGCGCAAACCCAAACCACATCCAAAGGACAATCCCTTGGACGATGTTTTTTTCTGCATCTGTGACAAAATATGGCCAAAGTCTGTTCTGCTTATGCTTGCTTTTGTTTGGCCTATAATACATCTAATTGTGTAGTTAGAGTGCTCAAAATATTTGTTTTGAAATTTTCTAAGATATTACCAACTTCAGCTTGCATGACACCCCCGCTTGTAGTATTATTACTTCTAGTGAGGGAATACCACATTCCCGATCTGGTCCGTGTGCTTCCTCGTGAGCACCTGATACACAATTGAATGATCTTATCATAAGTTTCTTGATAAATATCACCCTTTCCCATTAGATTCAATGTTTCTACCCATTCATCTTTCATACCCTTAATCAAATTTGCCTTAAGTACTTCACCTGGTAATGCACCATAGGGTGATATTTGTAAATTATATTGAAATCTCTTAACATATTCTTCTAATGATTCATTTTCTTTGCAATCATTTGAAATATTTCATCTTTTAAGTCCCTGGTTCTACAATAATCCTGATATTTTGTCAAGAAGGCATGTTTCATCTCATCCCATGAGTTTATAGTTCTACCCCCTAATCCCATAAACCAGCGTAGAGTTGCTCCTTTCAAAGTGGAGGGGAACAATTTTAATTTTTGGGGTTCAGAGGTGTAATCATACCCTCTACATAGGACATCAAATTCAAATAAGAATGTGTCTGGGTCTTCTGATATTAATCCATGAAAGGTTGGCAGGTTTTGTTGGGGAATTGCCTTCATGGGGGCATTAGCGATAGGATCAACTATAGGATATTCCAATGTGGAAGTCTGGGGATGTTGTTGATTTTGTTGTGCCATTTGATCGAAAATATGCCAGAAATCTTCAAGGATTTCTTGATCCAGATATTTTATTCGAATTGATTGGTTATTTGATCCTCTAGGGGATTTGATTGCACTCCCTCTATCTAGGATTTCGGGTATGCCTTCTTCTTTCACAGGAGATTCAGGGTCAGGTGGTGGGTCCGCCTTAGCTACCCCATTGGTTTCTCCTTCTCCTTCCTCCAGATTACAAGAGTTTCCCTCTTCTAAAGGGTTTAGGGGTGGAAGATCTGTGCTCTGAAAGTTTTTCTCAGTCCCTTCAGTTTTTCTATGAATCTCAGCGTGGGCTGCAATTGGTGAAACTGCTACCTGCGGGATTTGGGTAGATCCTTTTCTAGGTCCAACCGAAGCTTGAGATTCTTCTTTTCGGATGATGTTGTCTATGAAAGTGCTTATTACAGGGAGCACCGAGCCCTGGGCTTTGGTAATTTTTGGTGGGGGTTTTGGTTTTTCAATATCTTTCTTCTTAGTCATACACACTTCACACAAAAAATGAAAAATCAAGAATGCAAAACACCTATGCAACCTCTTAATGCGTCAGCTGGAGGTAGGTGCTGGCATAAGCATCTTACTTATTTCCTGCATAGGTTCTTACCTTCCGTCTTCAATACCTCGTCCTCCAGAGGAACAATCTATGCTACCTTTGAAATTCTCCCTGGCAACGACTCCAAAATAATGGGTTCTAAAGATGTCTAAAAACAACCTTAGTTTAACATTGATTTATCAACCCAAGGATTCATCTTTTATCTCAAGAATATCAGCAAAGTCTATGCAGATAGCTCGTAGAGGCTAAAATTGTGTAGTTAAAGCAAATCTGAGTTTATCAACAATCAAGTTCCTCAAACATTCACTAAAGATTCTAGGAATTGAAATCTAATGCTGTGAAATGGAAAGGAGCTAATTAATCTATTTAATTCATTTTAACTAAAAGCAGTAATTGAATCTAAATAAAGACTTGCATAATTGACTATTACTATGAATCAAATTACTAGAAAGGAAAAGGTGAATTACTCTATCTATGGAAAGAAACAATGACTGTAAACTAATCGAAAGAGACAACAATTGTAATTCTATTGAAAGGAACAACAACTATATCTTAACGGAAAGGAACAACAATTGTAAACTAATTGAAAGGAACAACAATTGCGAATCTAAGTAAAAGGAACAATGTATATGAAATTATGAGGAACTGTCACGCATCAAACCTCAGTAATAGAAACTGGAACAACAATCATTTAATGCTTAAGGAAATGTCTATCTCTTGCACGCAAACGATATAAAATCATCAACACACTTATGCATTCATTTAACTACTGTAAAAGAGAATCGAATCACAAAACAAAAATTGAACTAATACAATTATAGGTCGAACAGTAGCTCCTTCAAACTGGGCCCTTGGTCCTTAGAAGCACTGCTACTCGAAACTCAGTATGTAGAAATGGTAAAATCGTTCAAAGCTTTTATTGATTTCATAGATGGTACAACATTTACAAAAACTACTAACGCATAACAATTCTAAGTTTTGAGTTCTTGGGTGCAATTCTTCTATATCCCTTCGAGGATCTATTACCCCTTATATATTACAATAATCTTGGTAAATTAATCTATCCTGAGGATTGAGAGATCCTCAGGATTTCTTTACTATTATAAAGTTATAATATAAGAAATTCAATCATCTTCAAAACTGCCTTGCGCCATAAAGTCCTCAACCTCCAATAGCTTGCGCATCTTCAAGATTTCCTTTGCTATCTCGGGTTTGACAATATTTAACCAATCCTATAACAAAATCAAACAATTCTAATCGTATTTTAGGATCTATGTAATCTAATTTCAAAAATAACGCTAAAGGGTATATTATTCATTGTCTATCCTATTTTCTCCTAATTAACCAAAAAGTCAATCAAGATGATATCATGAAATGTGGGAAAAAGGAAGATAAATATACCTTTTTGATAACCTAACAAAGGCATCGATGAAGTGTAGGGTAAAATGGGAGATGAAATATTATTGAATTAGATCATATGTTTTTCATAAAACAATTCCCAATGTTTTGAGAATGAACTAATTGCTAAATACAATGAATTGAAATTAGTAATTGGGTTGAGGAAAGGAAACTATTGTAACAACTTTGTTATCACAACCATTGATCTCATTAAGAAATTAGATGGATGGTTTGAGTCCTCTAGCTCTTGTAATTGATGAATCAAATGAAAAGAATTAATTCTAAGCCAAAATTAATATTAATGTAGTCTGTGTGTACAAAAACATCCTAATGGGATGAGGAAATCATTGAGAGTGTAAGGAATTGTCCCCAACTATGTAACACCCATGTTTCCCCCAGTTTGTAAATATAACTATATTGGCCAAGAGACTATGGAA
This sequence comes from Picea glauca, assembly GCA_000966675.3. Classification (NCBI taxonomy): domain Eukaryota; kingdom Viridiplantae; phylum Streptophyta; class Pinopsida; order Pinales; family Pinaceae; genus Picea; species Picea glauca. The sequence continues at coordinate 59,316 of JZKD02S1454463.1, forward strand.
AACTCGATACGTGTTAATGTTTGATTTGATGGACCTTTCTGTAAAAGGTCAATGAATCTAATTTCTTTTGTAACAGACCCGACCCCTGAGTGGCTTTCCTAGGGATGGGGAATCAAAATTTCCTTCTCCTTAAGTGGTCAAATCCTTCATTCAAGGTCTCTATCACACTTTGTGCATCCAGAGATTTCCAACCATTGTCTCCATGCTCAAAACTGAGCTCAGAACTGACGGATATTCCTTTTCGATGTTCTTTTAGCGTTCACTAGTTGAGGGCCACGTGGAAACCACATGGATTCACCTCACATGTGATGTTTCTAAGTTCCTTCCTCCATGGTGGAAGATCATCCACCATCTGATCCCATGTCTAGACTTAATATCTTTCTCATATATCAGTTGTGGAGGAAATCGACATTTCACGCCTCTTTTCTATCTATGCATGAGACCACTCAAAGTTCTGAACTTTCGAAGTCCCATAAGCTTGCCATGTGGCTCCGACTTTCGATCCGTTTAGTCTCTCTACCATACCACACCCTAAACCCTCTGGAGTCCCAAAGTCCTGAGCTCTTGGTCACTTAACCAACCCTTTAGGCTAGGCGAGCACGTACCATGAGCTGACACATGGAAGGGCCAGGGGTGACACACACCCTCATTGGGGGTGACATGTGTCACATTCCAGTAGGTATATCGGGTATGTGATACGCATGAATCTGGGTAACATGTGGCACTTCAAACTGAGGTCCACATGTCCTTGGGTGATGTCACTACACCACATCACCCTAGACTGACAACCTTCTAACATCCCTCAGATCTCACGGTCAAGATCTGACCACGTAGATCCATAGATATACGACTCTTGTTACTTTGGGAGTTCGATGTTCAAGGGTTTGGAGGTGCAGGCTCCTCTTTTCTCCCGAGGTTGGTCAACGTCGGGCTGACCATAGCCCAGATCTGACGGTTAGGAAAGAACCCAAAGGTTCCCCAGATCAACGGTCCTGGTCACCTTGCGGCTCTGGCCTTCGGAGGTTTTGGTTTCACTTCCACTCCACTTTCCTGAGGCGGGACTCTGCCGAAGTACCATGTGCGAAACCTTCCACTATAATGTCGGACGATCAAGAATGGGCCCCAACAGACTCGCTAGATCAACGACTCACAACCTTTCATGAATCTAGAATTCAAGTAATTTTAACAGTCGTGAAGTTTGACATCCCAGGGCTTCGAGCTCCTGAAGCTCCGAAACCATCAAGAGCTAGCTCCTTTCAGGCTTAGCTCAGGGTTCCTAGACCCTGGTCATATGGACCCTCTCATGAATCTCGGGCTATAAAATGTACTCTTAACCAAGATTTGGTTAATTCTATGGGCATGAGCCTAAGGTCTCTTAGAATATTGGTTTGAAGGAAGGGCCTTCTTAGTTCACAAAAATTTAAGTTTTGAAGCAGAGTAGGGAAATATCGTGGAATTACCGAGACGATAGCAGTGCCAAGAGGATTTCTCTGACTCTGGGACCGTGAGGTAATTCCTTGGGAAAAACACCTTCAAGGGTTAAACTGGAGCATATGGAAAATCAAGCAGAAGCTTAAGTTCTCAAGGAAGCAAACACATACACATAACTTAACCATTTCAATACAGAAACCATTTATAGATATATAAATACATGCATGCATCCATTATTCCCAATTCAACGCATAGAGTATGAAAACACTTATCATAACTAGATAACGCGAAGCGACTGCTGAAAGGGGTGTTTGTTTCCACCCAACCATAGGCTCAGTCACTCCTAACGAATTTACCACTAGCCACCCCCGAGCTAGACCACGATACTCTGAGATATAATCCTTTCTTCCAGCTCAATGAAAGTAGGGACGTAGGTTTCTCTCCTCCTCCCAAAGGATCTTGGCAACGGTTTCACTATACCAAGCAATGAGGACCGCCTGAGTACTTCCTCGGTCACTCAACAACCTCTTTTATCAGCTTGTATCATAAACCTTCTAGCCATTTTTCCTGCGACCAGAACATGTTCATCCCTTAGTTCTTCCTTGAACCTAAGAGCTTAGTCTCTCGTCTCTACACTCTTTGCAGAACTTCCTTTGTCAACCACGCCTTCCTTTCTTGCCTTCCCCAACAATATTGAATGTGGCTCTAATTCCTAGTCCATGGTTAGGTATGAAATCCTTACAGATGGGTGCTCTGCCCCATCCCCTCATTAACTCTTGAGGAGGTCTTCCCACCTACCAGCCTAACTGTAATTCATTTATGGGTCAGAGGACTATTCTGGTCCTGATAAATTAAATACAGTAAGGTACTAGTTTGGTGGAGGTTAAAGAAACCATTCCTGGTCCCCTTCACCATCTCTTTCATAAAATTCGTGGTCTCTCTTAGCACACCCCCTTTCCAGTAGTCATGCAACACTTATCCATTTTCTAGTAGATAACATAATTTACATTCAATGACCTTTTATACAAAGGTCCATCAAATAAAACATTCAAACATATTGAGTTTTCCATAGTCTCTTGGCCCATATAATTATATTTACAAACATGGGGAAACAGGGGTGTTACAATTCCCTCCCCCTTAAAGGAACATCGTCCTCGATGTTCTATTTGTCAATGTGCTTTGTATATACAGAAGTAAAAAAAAATGGATATGAATGTCTCATGGCATCCTCCATTTCCCACGTAGCCTCATCTGCGCCAAAGTGTTTCCACTGCACCTTGACCTATGCAATGGTTTGGTTCCTAAGTGGGTTTCCTTCCTGTCTAATATGCATTGAGGTTCTGGCAGGGATTCTCCCTCCGGCTCCACCTGGATCATAGACCAGTCAATTATATGATTAGAATCATGTATATATTTCTTCAATAATGAAACATGGAAAACATCATGTGCCTTTACTGTGGGAGGGAGTGCTAGCCTATAGGCTACAGGTCCCACTCTATCTAATACTTCAAAGGGTCCAAAATATTGAGGTGTCATATTGGCACAAGATCCCATTCTTAGGGAACTCTTTATGGGCCTAACTTTGAGATAGACATGGTCTCCTATCTTGAAATCTCTGGGATTTCTCTTTCTATTGATGTAACTCTTCTATCTATCCTGAGAAATCTTCAGATTTTGCTTTATCTGAATCACTTGTTGTTCCATTTCTCTTATCATTTTGGGTTCGATTGTAATTATATCCACTTGATTACTCCAATTGATTGGAATCTTGCATTGTCTACCATAGAGGGATTCAAAAGGGATCATCTTCAGTGATTCTTGATAACCATTGTTGTAGGAAAAATATACCAATGGAAGGTAGTATTCCCACTTATTAGGTTGATGCATTACATGCATCCTTAACATGTCTTCTAATATCTGGTTTACGCTTTCTGTCTGTCCATCAGTTTGAGGGTGATAGGTTGTGCTAAACAACAATTTAGTCTCAAAACGAACCATCAAGGATTTCCAAAATCTTGAAGTGAATTTTGTGTCTCTATCAGATACAATCTTCCTAGGAATGCCATGCAGTCTGAATATCTCCTTCATGAATATGTTGGAAATATCTATTTCCTTGCAAGTTGATTTGATAGGAATTAAGTGAGTAGACTTGCTCAATTTTTCCACCACTACCATGATGGCATTATTCTTCTTGATCGATTTTGGTAATCCGGTGATGAAATCCATGTAGATGGTTTCCCATTTCCATTCTGAAATTGGTAGAGGTTGTAACAACCCTGTTGGGTGTCGGTGTTCTACCTTAACTTGTTGGAATTCTAGACACTTAGCTAAATAATCAGCTATGTCCTTTTTCAATCCATGCCAATAGAATTTTTTTTCTAGTGGTCGTAATCATTTTCTGATAACCTGGATGACCAATATATGGTCTCTTGTGCAGTTTGTCCATTATGAACCTCTTCAAGTCTTCACAACTTGGGATATACAATATCATTATGTAAGTCAGTAGGCCTTCATCGAGCATCTGATAACCTTCATACTTTATCCCTGTAGGATCTTGCCTTAGGTATGAGGTCACGGTCTTGAAGAATGCATCTGTTTCTTGTTCATTCTTGAATCTTTCCCTGAAAACCATTCTAAAGGTTCTCACCGCTGCTAGGTGAGTTGTTTTCACACTTCTACTAAGGGCATCAACCAACCTATTTTCCTTTCCTTTGATATGTTTGATTTCAAAATCAAACTCACTAAGGAGAGACATCCACCTAGCTTTTCTGGCATTGAGTTTTGGTTTATCAAACAAGTTCCTCAACCCACAATGGTCTATCATAAGTACAAATATCCTACCTAGGAGGTAATACCTCCACATTTTAAAAGCGTGCACTGTGACAGATAACTCTAGATCAGGGGTCACATAATTTATTTCATGCTCATGTTCAATTTTATGGATTCATAGCAAATTACAAGCCCTTCTTGCATAAGGACTCCTTCGACTCCTTCCTTGCAGACATCTATGCACAAGAGGAAGTCATTATCAGGGTCTACAATCTTTAGCATGGGCGCATGGGTTGGAATGTATTTCATTTCATGAAATCTTTCTTCACATTCTCATGTCCAAGTGAATTTGACCCCCTTTTTCTAAAGGGCAGTGATTGGACAACCAATCTTGGAAAATAATTTTATAAACCTTCTATAATATCCTGCTAATCCCATAAAGGATCTGATATCAGATACATCCTTTGGGGAAGGCCATTCCATAATAGATATGATCTTGTCAGGCTCTACTTCCACTCATTCTTTAGAAATAACATGGCCTAAGTAATGGACTTGCTTCTGGAAAAAGTTGCACTTGCTAAACTTAGCGTAGAGCTGATGCTCTCTCAGTACTTGAAGTACAAGTCTAAGATGTTCTTCATGCTCCTCTCTATTCTTGGAGTATATTAGGATATCATCAATGAAAAGCAATAAAAATCTATCTACGAATTTGTTGAGTACATTATTCATCAAGCACATAAAAGTGGCCGGGGCATTGGTTAATCCAAATGGCACCACCACAAATTCATAGTGACCATACCTTGTCCTGAAGGTTGTTTTGTGGATTTATTCATCCTTGATTTGGAATTGATGGTATCCATACCTTAATTCAATCTTTGAGAAAATGGAAGCACCCCCTAATTGGTTGAACAAGTCATCAATTCTTGGTAAGGGGTACTTGTTCTTTATGGTTGTCTTATTGAGTTGTCTATAATCTATGCACAATCGAAGCATGCCATCTTTCTTTTTCACAAACAAGGTTGGTGCTCCCCATGGAGACACACTGGGCCGAATGTAGTCTTTGTCCATCATTTCCTTTAGTTGTAGCTTGAGCTCAACTAGCTCGGGTATACTCATCCTATAGGGTGTCCTAGACACTGGCACTGCTCCTGGTGCAAGTTCTATCGAGAAGTCAGTGTCTCTTCTTGGAGGTAGACCTAGTACCTCTTCTGGAAACATGTCTCTATACTCTCTTAGTATGGGTTGGTCGTCTAGGTTTGGTTTTTCATCCTTAACAAATTCCAACACCTATATTACATATAGAGGACATCCCTTTCTTCAATACTTTTTCATTTGAAGGGATGATATTCATCTTACTGAGACATGCTTCTGAATCCCTTGGAGGGTTATCTTTCTCCCTTCTTCATTTACACATTCTAAGTTTCTATGGTAACATTCCAACTTAGTTTTATATGTAGCTAACCATTCCATACCAATCAACAGGTCATAACATCCTAGGGGAAGTATGTTAAGGGTCGCTTGGGTGGGCAATCCATCCATGATGAATTGGAAAGCTAGTATGACCTCTACTACTTTTATTTTGGTTCCAGTGGCTAGTTGTACCAACCATGGCTTAACGTGTCTAACTGGTTTCAGTTTATACTTATCAACAGTATGAGGGGCCACATAACTCAAATTAGAACCATGGTCAATTAAAATAGAAACTAGACGGTTGGCGATCATACCTTCCATATCCACCACTGAAGCTTGGTGGTCGGCTTGTTTATTATCCAAAGTTGCATAAATATGTGGCATGATCCTAGCCACGTCATTGAATGTGGTAGCTTCTTGGATGTTGTAGAATATCCTATTTTTTTGTTGTCTATGTGGGCAATCCCTCAACATATGTTCTTCTCCACATCCCCAACATTTCAAGGGTTCTCTCTTTATGTTATTAGTCTTTCCTGGGGTTGATACAAAAGGTTTATTTCCACTCTAGGAGGGGAAATTTTGTTGATATACACTTCTAGTAGGAAGGATTATCCTAGAGTCCTTCCTATAGTTCTTAAATCATGAGGATTTGAACCCCTTCTTATTGAATCCCAAACTACTCTTCTTCTTCCAGTCCTCGCGAGGTTTTGTCTGACTCTCGAACTATTCATAACAATACCTTGCCTTCCGGATAGTGTCTTCTAAGGTCTTTGTCTCGTCAAAATCAATTATGTTCTAGTAGGTCTGAGGTAACCCACTGATAAATTGTTGCACTTTTACCTTTTCATCCTTTATGTAGGGTACATACCTCAACAACTCAAGGAATTTATTGACATATTCCTCTATGATGAGTTGTCTCATCTTGAGTTCATATAACTCCTTAGTCTTCCCATCAAAGTATTTCTCTGATAGATACTTCTTCTTGAAGTGTTTCTCAAACTATTTCCATGATAAGTCATCTTTATGGATTCCTTTCACATTCTTAAGGTCTTCCCACCAAATGGAAGTTTTTCCATTCAGGTTGAATATGGCTATTCGAGCCTTCAAGTTTTCAAAGTAGTCATGGACTTTGAAGTACTTCTTTAAACCAAGCAACCAAGTTTCTGCCTCTTCCCCTTTCTCAATATCTCCATTGAAAGAGGGTGGTTTGGCTTTCTTGAACTCTTCAGGGTCATGAATTTTGGAATTCTTTCACTTCTTTCCTTTCTTTTGAGAATGTGATCTAGTTTTTCTACTAGAAGATCCCTCGGAGTTACCAGTTTCCTTTCCAGAGGACTCTCCCGATTAGTGTCCACTGTCTTCGGGTTGGACCTTCCTTGAGGTAATCCTCCTAGTGTGTCCACTTACGAGACCACATTTTTGTATCTGAGGTGGACTTTGACTTCTCTTCATATGCCATCAGTCCACATGGCTAGTTGCAGGTCCATGCTACAACTGCCTCTGTATATTGGATAAGCTCTGCAACAAGACTACATTAATTTTTGTTTTTTTTTCTTGCTCCTTTATAAATCTCTCATTTTCGACCTTGCAAATTTGTAATTCATCCATGAGGCTCCTTACAGTTTCATCCAGATCCAAAGGGGTCTCCATCGCCCTTTTCTCGTCAGAATCTTCATCTCTATTGTGGGAGCCATCCCCCACCTCATGGCATGTCACCATCCTTTATGCTTGTAGTTTCCCACGGTTTACTGACTGCTTGAGTGCTGACAAAACACTTGTTGTTAGCTAGCAATATATTAGTTTATGAGCAACACATAGTTCATATTTCTTAAGTACACACAGTAGAAAGTTTTCATTCTTTTCTTTAGTAATAGTTTAACTAGACTCTTTAGGAAAGAGGTAAGGTAGGGTGTCACCCTTGAGATTTCCTTTAAAAATGGTTTTAAAACGACTCGTCCATGAGCCCAAGCATGCCAAGTGTTGTAACATGCTATGATTCCAATTTGTAACACACCCAACCCCTGAGTGACGTTCCTAGTGATAGGGCATCAAAATTTCATTCTCCTTTAGTGGTCAAATACTTCATTTGGGGTCTCTATCACACTCTTCTCATCTAGATCTTTCCAACCATGGTCTCCATGCTCAAAACCAAGCTTAGAACCAACGAATATACCTTTCCGATGTTATTCGAGCATTCATTGGTTGAGGGCAACGTGGAGCCCACGTGGATTCACCTAACACGTGTTGTTTCTAACTTCTTTCCCCCATGGTGGAAGATCATCCACCATCTGATCCCATGTATAGACTCAATCTCTTTCTCATATATCAGATGTGGAGGAAATCAACGCTTCGACATTTCACGCCTCTTTGTTATCTATGCATGAGACCACCCAAATTTCTGAACTTCCAAAGTCTCGTAAGCTCGCCACGTGGCTCTGAATTTCAGGTCATTCAGTCTCTCTACCATACCACACCCCAAATCCTTCGGAGTCTTGAAGTCCCAAGGTCTCAGGGTCCCGGTCAATTGACCAACCCTTTAGGCTAGGCAGGCACATACCATGATTTGACACGTGGAAGGGACAGGGGTGACACGCACCCTCATCGAGGGTGAAACATGTCACGTTCCAGTAGGTATATCGGGTATGTGATACGCATGAATATGGGTAACATATGGCACTTCAAACTTAGTTCCACATGTCTGTGGGTGACATCACTATGCCACATCACCCTGAACTGACATCCTTCCAACATCCCTCATATCTCACGATCGAGATTCAGCCATGTAGATCCATAGATCTACGACTCTTGTTACTTTAGGAGTTCGATGTTAGGGGTTTTGGTGGTGCAGGCTCCTCTTTCCTCCCAAGGTTGGTTAGCGTTGGGTTGACCATAGCTCATATCTGACGGTTAGGAAGGAACCCAAAGGTTCCCCAGATCAATAGTCCTTGTCACCTCACGGCTCCGGCCTTCATAGGTCTTGGCTTCACTGCCACTATGCTTTCTCAATGCATGACTCTGCCTAAGTACCATGTGCAAAACCTTCCACTAGACAATCAGATGATTGAGAAGGGGCCCCAATGGTCTCCCCAGATCAAGGACTCATAAAATTTTGTGACTCTAGCATTCGGGTAATTTCGACAATCATGAAGTTTGAAATCCCAAGGCTTCGAGCTCCCGAAGCTCCGAAACCATCGAGAGATAGCTCCTTTCGGGCTTAGCGCAGGATTCCTAGACCCTGGTCATATGGACCCTCTGATGAATCTCAGGCTATAAAATCTACTCTTAGCCAAGATTTGGTTAAGGTTGTGGGTGCGAGCCTAAGGTATCTTAGACTACTGGTTTGAAGGAAGCGCCTTCCTAGTTCACAAAACTTTAAGTTCTGAAGCAAGGCGGGGAAATCTCATGGAATTATCGAGATGGTAGCAGTGCCAAGAGGCTTGCTCCAACTCTGGGACTCTAAGGTAATTCCCTGGGAAAAAATCCTTCGAGGGTTAAACTAGAGGATATGGAAAATCAAGCAGAAGCATAAGTTCTCAAGGAAACAAACACATACACATAACTTAACCATTTCAATACAGAAACCATTTATAGATATATAAATACATGCATGTATCCATTATTCCCAATTCAATGCATAGAGTATGCAAACACTTATCATAACCAAATAACGTGAAGTGACTGCTGAAAGGGATGCCTGTTTCCACCCAACAATAGGATCAATCACTCCTAATGGATTTACCACTAGCCACCCCTTAGATAGACCATGATGCTCTGAGATATAATCCTTTATTCATGCTCAATGAAAGTAGGGATGAAGGTTACTCTCCTCCTCCCGCAGGATCTTGGCAATGGATTTCACTATACCAAGCAAGGAGGATAGCCTGAGTACTTCCTCAGTCACTCAATAGCCTTGTTTATCAGCTTGTATCATAACCCTACTAACCATTTTTCCTATGACCATAACTCACTCATCGCTTAGTTCTTCCTTGAACTCGAGAGCTTAGTCTCTCGTCTCTGCACTCTTCACAAGCCTTCCTCTGCCCACCAAACCTTCCTTTCTTTCCTTCCTCAACAAGATTGTGTGTGGATCGAATTCCCAGTCTATGGTCAGGTATGAAATCCTTACAGATGGGTGCTCTACCCCATCCCCTCATTAAATCTTGAGGAGGTCTTCCCACCTACCAGCCTGACTGTAATTCATTTCTAGGTCAGAGGATTGTTCTGGTCCTGAGCAATTAAATCCAGTAAAGTACTGGTTTGTTGGAGGTTAATGCAACCATTCATGGTCCCCTTCACCATCTCTTTCATAGCATTCGTGGTATCTCTTAGCACACCCACTTTCTGACAGTCATGCAACACTTATCCATTTTCTAGTAAATAACAAAATTTACATTCAATGACCTTTTATACAAAGGTCCATCAAATCAAACATTCACACATATTTATTTTTCCATAGTCTCTTGGCCCATATGATTATATTTACAAACATGGGGAAATAGGGGTGTTACATCTGTTATTAATAGGAAATGGATAAGTGTTTCATAACTGTTGAAAGGGTGGTTTTCCATGAGAGACCACAGATGCTATGAAATATATGGTGAGGGGAATCATGAATAGTTGAGATAAACCCCACCAAACCAGTACTTTGTTGGATTTAATTTTTCAGGACCAGAACAATCCTCTGACCCAGGAATGAATTACCAGTCAGGTTGGTAGGTGGGAAGACCTCCTCAAGAGTTAATGAGGGGATGGGGCAAAGCACCCATCAGTAAGGATTTCAGACCTAACCATAGACTGGGGGATTCAGGCCACACACAATCTTACTGAGGAATGAAATAAAGGAAGGTGTGGTGGGCAGAGGAAGATCTGTGAAGAGTGCATAGACAAGAGACATAAACTCTCGGGTTTGAGGAAGAACAAAAACATGACCGTGTTCTGGTTGCAGGATGTGGCTAGCAAGGTTATGATACAAGCTGATAAATGAGGGTTTTGAGTGACTAAGGAAGTACTCATCCAGGACTCTTTTCTTGGTATAGAGAAAACATGTTTCCAAGATCATGCCAGAGGAGGAGAGTAACCTTTGTCCCTAATTGTCGCTGAGTCGGGAGGAGGAGAGTAACCTCCATCCCTAACTATTCTTGAGCCGGAAGAAAGGATTTTATGTCAAAGCATCATGGTCTAGATCGGGGGTAGCCATTGGTAAATCTGTTAGGAGTGACTAAGCCTATGGTTGGGTGGAAATGGGCACCCCTTTCAGCAGTCACATCATGCCTTCTGGTTCTGATAAGTGTTTTCTTACCTTGTTTATTGAACTGAAATAATGGATGAATGCATGAGTTTATATTTATGTATCTATAAATGGTTTATGTTTGGAATGACCATGATATGTGTATGAATTCATCTCCTTGCGAACTTATTATTCTGAATAATAGTCTGTATGCCCCAGCTTATCCCTTGAGGCATATTGGGACATAATCATGTAGGACGAACGAGATAAGAGATATCGTGACAATTTGACCATGTTCGTCTGAAGAGGATATCTCTTTTAGACTCCTTGTTGTGTGACCTAGATTTCATGCCCAAGTCCTTAACCATTTCATGATAAATCTTAGGAAGGATATGGAGGTTCAATCCTTGAAAGGGGAGATCTTTTCGTTTGGAAGACGAGCAGATGAGATCCGTTTGGGAGGACCCATACGACCAACACCTAGGAACCTTAGGCTAAGCCTAAGGGAGCTAAGTCCTCCTAGCTTCGGAGCTCCGGAAGTCCGAGACTTCAGATTATTTCCAACCTTACCAGCGTTAAATTGGTTGAGGGAAACCAGGAGATTCGGTTACCGGCAATGAACGGTTTCCCCAGTGGTTAGGTGAACCTGTCTTACCGTCTAAACCGAGATCCAACTACCCATGGTGAAGCAGCATGAATCGTCGATCAAGAATATTCGAGGGTCCCCTCAACCGTTGGATCTACACTGAGATAAATTCAAAGAATTTCTACTCCAAGAGGATGGAGATGCTATAGCATCAAACTACCCAAACATCGAAGTTACACAATAAAGGAGAGCCGTAGATTTGGGGAGATCGTTCGGAGCCCCGCCTACTGTCCGATCGTTTAGGATAAGGGACCCAGACATTGTACTTCAACAAAGTCCCACTTCGGAAAAATTGAGTGGTAGAGAAGCCAAAACCCCCGAAGGTAGGGGCCATGAAGTGACCAGGATAGTTGATCTAGGGATCCTTCGGGTCCTCTCCTAGCTGTCAGATCTACGATGAAGTCAGCCTAGCGTTGACTGCTACGGAAGAAAAAATGTTTTGTAACATCAAAACCCTCAAAGGTCGGAGCTACGAAGTAATGTGGACCATGGATATAAGGATCCTTCGAGACCCCCCCTGACTGTTCGATCGTGGGGATGCATGGTGCTAGCTCCTTTAGTCCAGAGACTGGGCACTCTGAGTAATTTGAAGTTTGGTGTGTTGATAAGCTTCGAAGCCCAAAGTGACGAGATTCATTGATTTGATGGAGCTTCAAACTATTTCTAATCGTCAAATTTAGACCATGGTTAGCCTGACGTTGACCAAATCTGTGTCAAAAGAGGATTTTTCATCACAAAACCCCCGAAGGACGGAGTTGTGAAGTGATGTGAGCCGTGGACCTATGGATCCACGTGGTCGGATATTGACCGTGAGATCTGAGGGATGTTAGAAGGATGCCAGTCTAGGTGATGTGGTAAGGCAATGTCACTAAGGCGATGTGGACCCACGATAGTTGTGCCACGTTTCACCTGGATTTGTGCATATCACCTACCCTAATTCCCTATTGGAACGTGATATGTGTCACCCCTTGATGAGGGCACGTGTCAACCCCTGGTACATGCCCGCCTAGCCAAAGTGGTTGGTGAAGTGACCAGAACTCCGGGAGTTCGGGACTTCGGGACTCTGAAGGATTTGGGGTGTAGTATTGTAGAGATTCCAAAAGGCTCGAAGTGCTAGAGTCCATCCTAGTCATTGGCATCGGGGATACATGTTACCAAATCCTGTACTCCGAAAGTTTAACACACCGGAAGGGAGAAGGTGTAAAAGGTTGAAGACTCCTGAAGTCGCAGGGAACCAGAGGAGATCTGAACCGTTCATCAACCGGGATGCATGTCAGTATATCGTCAACTCTGGAGGAGAGCCACTCTAGAGGATTTGAGACTTGGTGCTTCGAAAGTCCCCGAAGCTTGGAGTAATGGAGAGGATCTCAACCGTT
>JZKD02S1454463.1:73647-84252 GCA_000966675.3 Picea glauca
TATAGGAGACAAAGGGTACAATTATAATAAAATGGTACAATGAAGGGTTTTAGCCTACCTACTAATATAGCACTAGAAATGTAATAATTCAATATCTAGGGATTAATAAGGGGTTTTATACTTATCATGGGGATTTATATAGATTTTAACATACCATCTCCCCTTCAAAAAGTTTTTTCTGCAACACTCGACTAACCACAAGTGTTTTTACATGAAGAACTCATCTTCTCATGTTGCCTCTTTCACTGGTAGGTTCTTCCATTTGACAAGGTACTTAGTAATTTTTCTATTATGTAGTTTCTTAATTCTTGTTTCAAGGATTGTTTTTGGTTCTAGTATGATTCTTCCTTCTTCATTAATCTATGGTAAAATAGTTTGGATTGTGATCTTGTCACCAATTACCTTATTTAAGCAAGAAACATCAAAGACTGGATGTACACTTGAAAATGGAGGCAACTCCAACTTGTAAGCCATACTCTCAATCCTTTGCAACACTTTATAGGGGCCATACTATTTGGGTGCTAATTTATTGTCCTTCTTCTGTTGCTTGAGGGAAATTTGTTTATATTGTTGTAGCCTCAAAAATATCTAACCCCCCACTTCAAATTCCCTTTCATTGTGATGTTGATCTGTTTGTTGAACATTCATCCTATCTTGTGCCATAACAAAGTTGTCCTTCAATAGTTTAAGAACCTCTTGTTGGTGCCCTATGTGGTCCTCCATTTCTTGAACCTTTGTTGTCCCTTTAAAGGGCAATGTGATGGATGGAGGATGTTATCCATAAAGTTCCATAAATGGGGACATTTTTTATGATGGAAGGATGTGTCGTACCACCATTATTCCAAGGGAAACCACTTGACCCATTATGTATTTTTATCATAGACAAAGCAACAAAGATATCCTTCTAGACATTTATTCACAATATCAGTTTTCCTAGTGGATTGAGGATGGTAAGATGAGCTATGAGCCAATTGAGTACCCAAACAAGAAAATAATTCAGACCAGAAATTTCTAGTGAAAAGTAGGTCTTTGTCACTTGCAATAATATTGGGGACTCCATGTATCTTTTGAATTATTTCCATGAATGTTGGGGATATTTTATTTTCTTTAAAATAATGATAAAGAGAGAAAAAGTGGGCATACTTTGTCATTCGATGATCCAGGTGGATATTGGTGGCCACCCACCTGTTCCAACTGGCTCCTTTTATCAGCTTTTAGTTCAACAAATTCTTTTGTACTTCTTTGTAAATGTGGGTTATACACTTCTGGAGCTATCTGAATCCCTACACATAATCCAGATGTATATTGGTGGCCTCCCACCTAATCCAATTGGCTTATTTTGTATGTTTTCATGTCAGCACATCTTGATGTACTTCTAGGGTCGTTTTGGGGCCCTAAACACTGTTATTTTGGTGTGACATAGTCAAACTATAGACATAGTCAAATTTTGACATCATAATGCATAGTTCTCTAAAATACCTTTCCACCGGGATATCACATGCCTAAAACAGATATCGTATGCAAAAGTTACGACCCCAGAAAGTTAATGTACTAACTTACCCAAATGGGGCCCACATGAATTTTGGTGTTTCATCTCCTAGGGTTAGGTTTTTGGATGTATAGGGTTTTGTAATTCATGTTTATCATAAAAAGGCCTTCAGATCTTCATTGTAGTCATCTTCTTGTGAATGAGCATAGCCGTCACATCTCTTCTTAGAGATAAAGTTGTCACCATTCTAGTGAGTCTTGCACGCTATATTTTTACAGTCTCTTACAATTCTTTCATTAATAGAAATCAAGTATTGTTGTATTTCTTTGTTTTTGGAAATTTTGATGAGTATTTCATTGCAATATCTTTGCTTTCATTTCATTCCAAAAATAATACGGATCAGTCGATCCACTACTATCATGATGACAATATTTCCTTAAAACTTGTAATAAAATCCATTAAAACTTCTTCCCAACATTGACCTCATATATCTAATGGTTGTAAGATATCTGAAATATTGATTGTCTCCCCATTATTTTGTTGGTATACCACACATTCAGACACAAAATTTTGAACATCATTTTTAAGACTTTCCCAGAAAAAATCCTTCTTGACCCTATGGTAAGTTTTCAAGAACCTTGAAATCCTCCTATAGGAGAAGTGTGCAATTCCAGAAGGACCTTCTATTTGATTTGGGAATTTTTACATAAATATAGGTGATCATGATACCATAGCATATCATTCTTCCATTAAAATTTATCTAATGCATTGAGGTCCTCTTATAGTTGTTGAATGATCTTGCATACCTCTTGATCTTGCTTCCATTTTATCCTTGCTTCTTCCACCCAATCAAATTGCAGAATAGAAATATCACATAGTGAACCCCTTGTTTTGTCTTCTTTCCTTGAAAGTGAACCTGCCATAATATTATGTTTTCTGTAATGTACGCAACCACCCACAGGATGGGAAACACTACTCCAAAAACTCACTTCAAAACTAATTTTGAGTTCTGATAACATCTAATTAATAAAGAAGCATGAAAGACTCACATGCAGTAATAAATATTCATGTTACAACATAAAATAAGTGAATATTATAACATGCACAACAATAACCAACAAGAAAGCATATTATAAATATGAATTTCAAAGATAATAATTAATACACAACAAAAATAAATATACAAGCAAATGAAACCATGACAGAGAGCACTTATCTTAAACAAATTCAATCACCAACTGGTTGCAGACCAAGAACATTCCACCCAACCATAGACATTGTTTTTCCAAGTCTCAACAACAATGTCACCCTTGAGCCAGGGCTATTAATCCACAAGGACGGGTTCCAAAACAACACTCAGTTTCCCAAACCAGTCATCACTTAAGCTCTCATAGGTTTCTCAACACACAATAATCCAAATTACACCAACTCTCTTCTCTACAACTTGCACCACCCAAATACTATGAACCCCCTTCACTACCATGCAGTCCCTCAAGTTGTCCACTTCTTTCTAGGGCTCCAATACATCTGGTCAATAATATCCATGCTAGGACTCTCAGGATTCACAACTGTGAACAAGAATTGAAACATGCCAATGAATCTCAGACATGCATGCATTAATTCATGGTTGGAATACACCAACAATCACTACAACCAACCAACAATGGCTTCTCTCCTAGCAATTTGTTTTTCCTTCCTAAGCCAAGATAAATAATGAATGAGAAATAATGAATGAGTGAAAGAGTGAATAGAATGAAGAGTGTGAAACCCCAAACAACCCAAAGATGGGTATATATATTTACTTGGAAATAAAGAACGACATGCCCTTCCCCAAGAAGCTCATGTAACCACTTCTTTCAATTAAAACAATTATGGGTAAATAAGATATAATAAAAAGACTTATCCCCTTAAGACCCCTCTCCTGTGGAAATATAGCCCCCTATAACTCTTGTTCTTCTTTGTCTAGTAGCCAACAATGTATTTTATTATTAATAATGATCACAACATTGAATTTCCTAGGCACTCCGACCTATTTTAATTGTTTGGGCACTCTGACCTTTCATAAAATAACAAAATACATTATTTAATCTGGGTTCCCAAAACCAGGGTATTACATTTTCCTTTTTTGTAGATAATTTCAAAGTCGTAACCTAGAATCTTTGTAACCCATTTTCGTTTCTATTCTGAAGATAATCATTGCTCCAAGAAGTACTTCAAACTATCATTATTTGTTTTTAATTTGAAGTGTCTTCCTACTAGGTAAGGGTGCAATTTCTTAACTGCATGTAGTATGGCCAACATTTTTTTTTCATAAATGGGTTTGAGTAATTTTTTTTCCCTTAAGTTGGTTTCCTTCAAAGGTAAGGGGCCTTCCTTCTTTCATTAAAACTGCACCAATTCCATGGCTTGATGCATCACACTCCACAATAAATGTTTTTGTCAAGTTAGGTGTGACGAGGACAAGATTTCTACACATAGCCTCCTTAAATTTTTCAAAAGATTTGGTTTCTTCTTGAGTCTAAGAAAATGATTACTTATTTAATAATGTTGTTAGTGGTGTTTCTATTTGACCATAGTTCTTGAAAAAACTTGAAATAATATCATGTAAATCCTAAGAATCCTCTAAGTTTCTTCAAATATTTGAGAATTGGCCATTCCCTCATAGCTTTAATTTTGTTAGGGTCCACTTTTACACCTTCATGAGATAAAATATGACCCAAATATTCCACTTCATGAACCCCAAAGGCACACTTGGAAGGATTTGCATAAATTTGTTGCTATTCCAATAGTTGTAATGCTATGTCAACATGTTGTACATGTGCTTCCCAAGATTTGTTGAAGATTACTATGTTATGAAAAAATATTAACACAAATTTTATAAGGGTTTGAAAATAGAATTGATCAAGCTTTGAAATGTTGACGGTGCATTAGTAAGTCAAAATGACATAAACAAAAAATCATAATGACCTTCATGTGTTCTAAACGTTGTTTTTTGAATGTCTTCCTACCTCATTCTGATTTGATGATATCCTGAATGAATATTCAAATTAGTAAAGAAAATTTCTCCAAGCAATTCATCAATTATAGGTATAGGAAACTTATCTTTGATGGTCATTTTTTTTAGTTGTCTATAATTTGGACACATACACCATGAACCATCATTTTTCATAACCATTACTATTGGTGAAGAGAAATAAATTTTCCTAGGTTGAATGATGGTGGCCTCTAACATTTATTGGATGATTCAATCAATATCACTCTTCTGTGCATATGGATACCTATAAGGCCTAATGTTAGGTGGTACACTTCCTAGTTGCAAATGAATAGCATAGTCATGATCTCGAGTAGGTGGAATACCCTTAGGAATTTCTCCATATACCTTTGAATGATTGTTGATAACTATTTGAAGATCCATTGGAGCAGGGGATATAGATGTTTGAACATATAGTGAGCACAATTGTGAAATTGTGCTATTGTGTCCCTTTTTGAGTAATTTTGTCATGATATTAGAGCTTATCACCTTAGAGGGTTTCCCTTGGATACCTCTAATATCAATTTCATTTCCTTCTAAGGAAAATCTCATGAAAATATATTGAAAATTAAGGGTCATTGTTCTCAATGATTGTAACCATTAGAACCCTAATACAATCTCAGCACCACCCATTTGGATGGAAATCATGAGACTATCCAATAAATGGTCCCCCGTATTGAGCTTAATACTATGGAGCTTCCCTAAACAATGTATGGTACCTCCATATGCAATCATTATTTGGAACTCTAGTGTTGGAAGTACAAAGAAATTGAGACTTTTTGTTGATTTGTAATTGATGAAGTTATGGGTACTACTAGAATCAATCAATATTGTTACCTTTTTTGTTTTGATATATCCTTCTATCTTGAGGGTTTGTGGAGTACTGATGTCAGCCAATGCATGACAAGATATCATTGGAGTAGTCTCTTCTAGGTCTAGATATTGTTATGATTCCAATTCTTGATCTTCCTCCTATTCATTGTCTATATAGAATAATTTATTCTCAATGTATTTATGCCCCTTATATTACTTCTTGTCACAATTTAAATATAGTTACTTTTCTCTTATTTCATCCATTTGCTCAGGTTTCAACCTTGTTGATTGAGTGAGGTTAGGAGAGGGAACATTATGCTCACTATATTTTTTAGTGGACACCCTTCTAGTAGCTTGTTGACACTTGAATCTGTTAGGACCAAAACATAAACCTCACGAGGATATGAATTCCCCTGTGTTTTTAAAGAGGCGGTACTCCTCTTTGGCTAAAACATATATCTTGAATATCATGAATTAGGAGAATGCTAAGGCAACAAACCCTAGTTCTTTGTTTCTTGAATTTATGAAATGATATAGTTCTCCAATAACTTGATATAATCTTTATGTGCAACAAGAAATCTCTTTACAATAAGAAAATATTAAAGGAGGAATTCAACATCATAACTTCTTTGTGGCCAACATCACATACACAATATTCTTAATCATATACAAATACATCCATATCTTCTTCACGAGAAATAGAAGAGAATAATTCGATCATCTCAAATAATTTTAAAAGAGTACTACTATAAATATCAAAAGATAATTTGATAGATCAATTTCAAATATCTCATACGTAAGACTCAAAGTTACAATATACAATCAAAATCAATCCCGAAGCAATTCTTTGTGGAGTTTTATTCATGAAAAATTTTCTTCATTACAAAATATCTAACAGTCATGTATATGGATGTAAATACTCCATGATCATACAAGAAACATTTTTTGAAGAATATGAGAAGAACACTCAATAACGTAGCTTTGTGCCCAATTCAGAGATTCAAGCATAAAATTATGAGAAATGGTGTAGAAGAATAGAAAGAGTGGAGAAGATGGAGATCTTTCTTCTTTGATCTGAAGCTTGGCTATATATTCATGGATGTACCTTGTTCTTCCTTTGATCTTCTTCCCTTCCCCTTTGATAATTCAGATTATGGAACCTTTGATGAAGCTTTTATTATCTTTAAAAATTAGATTTTCTAACTACTTTAGTAGTCAAGGTTTTTTCCTCTCTTGAATTTCCCGTACAATTTTCTTCTTGAAACATATTCTTTAATTAATGCCTAATTTAAGTTCTTATTAATGAATCCACATCATTATCATTCAAATATTTGAAATGGGTCATTTTCCTTTTTTTAATAAAAGTTTTTTAAATAAATTTTATTTTCAAAATTTAGTAATTTCCCCATTAAAAGAGGAAGAATCTATTATACTTTTATGGAAGTGATAGTTAAGGTCGGCCTTATATTTACTCCTTTATTTCTCAGATCAATCTTCTAAAGGACGAGGGATCCCTAGTGAATATCAGAGGCATAGAAAGGTTATACCTTCCCTATTCGGTGGGTCGGGGACTGTAGTAAGTTCTGCGGACCTAGAATTCCCCGGTCGCAGGTGGAAGGATATCTCACCCGCTCGATGGATGTATGGCTACGCCTTCCAATCAATCAATCCATCTATCCCTAGCTCTAACTAGTGAACGAATAGCTTTTAGGCATGGAAATTACTTCATATGTGATATTCATCATCTTATATTTCCAATGACATACAATTTTCCCAAATATGTCGCCTGGATCTTCAGATATGAGCTCGTGAAATTGAGTTGTCACAGAGACCCATTAAAAATGAAGTTGACTAATATTTTAATTTATGGAGAAAATGTGGCCACTTTTAGCCCTTCAAACTTGTACCAACATCTTCTTCGTTGAAATAAATTTCCGATGATATAAATTTTGTGTGATTTCGACACCCAGAACTCAATTTATGGCCTCTGCAAAATCGTGACTCAACCATTGTCAATCAAATGTCTTGGGAAAATGTGGACCCTTGATCTCAAATTTGTTTTCCTCCTTTGTAAATTTGAATTTTGGTAAAAATATTCATCCCACATGGATGGGAGTATGGGAGTTGAATAATATATATTATTAAGTGTATCTTACACATAATAAGAAACATGAGAGAAGAGACTATAGAGCTTAGGAGGGTTCGACCTCCCTTGGAAGTTAAATAGTAAAATATAATTTTAGTCAACCAATCATCTTCCACCTGTGCCAAGTCATCATGATGAGTCATCAACCATATCGACATGAGTAAGCGGTCCATATGTCACCACATGTCACTATCTCATATGTCAATAATCTTTCAATAAGAATATCATGCCATGTGTCACTCCTTGTATGTTGCCACATATCTCCATTAATTAGTTTCCATGTCATCCAATCGTGAGATGCCACTTGTCATTACAAGAGTGGATGTTTGATCTGCCATGTTTCTTCCCTCCATAAGTTAATTATATTCTCATATGAACCAACAAATTATTGGCACATGGCACAAGATGAATGGTTTATAATAAAATATTAGAAAATATGATTAAAAGGAAATGAGTTAAGTGTGGGAGGAGGGTGGAATGAGAAGGGGGGGGGATGTAGGGAGAAGACTCATGGGGTGAGGGAGTGAGGTAAGTGCGGGGGTAAGAGAGTACGAGAGTCTTATGAGGAATGAGAGAGAGTGAGGGTGGGGAGAAATGTGGGTAGCAGAGGTAGGGAGTGATGTAGGGTGAGGTGGGGAAGGGTAGTTTGTAATCAATGGAGTCAGGGGTGAGGGATGTGAGGGAAGAGAGAGGGGGTAAGGGATTCTGAGAGTTCGAAAAAATAAATAAATTAGACTAAGTATGGAAATAGGGGGTGGGTAAGGGGAGTGGAGTGGAGAAATAAGTGATAAGTGTGTAGAAAAAATTGAAAATGAGACTAATTGTAGAAGAGGTAAAAAGAGGTGAGAGAAAAGTGGAGAATTATGGCGGGTGCCTGTGAGAGATATATTTTTATGGGTTTTGAACTCAGCACAAGAATATTTTTAAGGGTCTCGGGATCAGAAATTAATGAAGAAAACCATGATCTTGGACCCAAAAATTTAAATGAAGTTCCAAGAGATTATCTTTATTCCACATAGAAGTAACACCCTTTTTTCCTGTTTGACGAAAACCTGGATATCTTGAGCATACGAACTCGGATTTTCGATCTGAAAAATGCATGGAGAAGATGAGAATGAGGGATATGCAATGAACTTATAAGAGTCCAATTTTTTTTTCTTTCGATATCATTTTTTTTTATTAATCCAAGAGCGTGAAAATATAGGTGACAAATTTTGGTCAACAAAACCATATTTTTGTTTTCCACTTTCCTTTCCACACTGAAAGATTTCTCTAGGGATTTAGGTTTGAAGAGATGCACCTAATGTTGAATGTTGTTCTTTAAATTTCCCATAAAGATATCTAAAAATTATCTTTTGGAATTTTCTTTACCCTGAGATTGAACTTTTGGAATTGTGGAATGTGCTCTGTAATTAGACCTTTTTGATGAAGATTTATCAATTGACTAAAGAATATATTTCTCTTAATATCCCCATAATGTGCTATTAATTCATCCATAAAAATGGACCAAGTGATAATAGAATCCTTTTTTATTTCACAAATCCATTGATAGAAAACAATTAATCATTTTCTAAATACAATGATGGAATAGTTACCTTTTGTAAGCTTGGCACTTAGTGTAAGTCAAAGAATTTCTCCATCTAGAATAACCATGTTATAGGATCTTTACCATCAAACTTCCTCATATCGATCCTCGGAATGAAGGAGTTCCTTGATGTTGCATTGAAACCTCGATGATGCATATCTTGGAGTGATGATTGATTCTAAGATTTAGTATTTGTGCTCTTCAGTTGTGATAAAATACTCCCCACACATGATTGAATCTCAACACCATTGTTCTCCTTATTTTAATGATTTAATTGGATATCCATATCCGTTTTAGTGATCCTCTGTAAGAGAATGGTTTCTATGGAATTCATGTTTTTTTTTTCATTTCATCAATCTTATTTTCCATTTCTTGAACTTTTCTCTATGTGTTTACCAACTCATCACTTGTTTGTTTTTGTTTGCTATTGTGTCTATTACCTGTGGGACTATCTTGTGGTCTAAGAAACCGCAACCCAAGGACATATGAGTTGTCCCGACTACCGCAAGTTTTGAACCTTGGCCGCCTCACAAAATGAAACCCTTGAAATCCATTCACGCAAGTGGGATAGGACTTTAAGTTGAAGGAAATGGGGATGGGATTTGATCCACTTATGTGTGCATGGGTCACGCAAATATTTTTAATATAATCTCTCTGGGTGCAACCACATGTTTTATCACTACCTCAATGTGTTCCCATCCAGGTTAAGAGGCCCTCATTGGAATTGAACCTTTAACAATGGTGAGAAACTCATCACTTTCCATCATTGGATCCAACCCCTTTGGGCACAAAATCATCACTTGTTATTGACCTAACATTCAAATCATTAAGTTGGTCCTCCAATTTGGATATCTTGTTATGTATCTCCTCATTTTATTCCTAAGTTGTAGATGAGATTTCTAGAGGTTTAATTGGTGTTGAAATATTTTTTGGAACCACGTAGGATACAAATAATAATACTCCTCTATTTTCTCTTTATCACAAATTTTGAATCACCAAAAAATATATATTCCAATAAAAATTTATGCCAATTGTAAGTTACGTAACTTTCAACCCTAATTTTGGATACTTTTTGGATGGTTGATCTTTGTCTCAATATATATCTAAAATTAGAATCCTTATGAATATGAAATTTTGTCTTGTATTACTCTAATGTGACTTATTAAACTCCTGAAAATTTCATAGTATGAACCTTCACTGATAAAAAATTATACCAAAATTACCAAAATGACTTGTTTCTTTGGAATGTTCTTTACCCTGAGATTGAACTTTTGGAATTGTTGAATGTGCTTTGTAATTGGACCTTTTGCTAAATATTTATCAAATGACTAAAGCATGCATTTCTCTTAATATCCCCATAATGTGCTATCGATTCATCCATAAAAATGGACCAAGTGATAATAGAATCCTTTTTTATTTCACAAAACCATTGATACCAAAAAAATTGATCATTTTCTAAATACAAGGATGAAATAGTTACCTTTTGTAAGCTTGTGTTATAACCCTAAATTGCACCACACATGCTTACCTGGCATCAGGCC
>JZKD02S1454463.1:103572-118223 GCA_000966675.3 Picea glauca
GAAACCTCCTTTTACCCCACTTAAATGTTCAAGTACAAGATGATTCCAAATGAAAATGTCTCCTTGGTATATATAGGAGACTAGGAGGTATAATTACAACTAAGGGAATAAAGCCAACATAAATAAAATAACATTACTAATCTAATATGCCCCAATTAAGGGGTAATGAGACAACATTAGGGATTAACATTGTACATATGTTATCTCATACCCATGATGTTCCCTATAGCACTATAAAACAAATGCTACAAAATCATCAGTCGATATTAACCAGTCTGTTTCATATTCATTTGTTACAACTCTCCTTCCACTATAACTTGCCTTCTACTGTAACTTGCCCTCTACTAGAAATCGCCTTATGTTGTAACTCGCCCTCTGCTACAACTCTCCTTCTGTTTAACTCACTTTCTGCGGTGAAAAATATTTTGCTGCAACTCAACCATCCTCACGCTGCAACACCCATCATGTTGCAACCTATTGCTGCAATACCTCTTCTATTACAATCCCCTACTACAACACATATCTGACTACATGTTCTCGTTGCAACACACCCATGCTGCAACTCTCCCTATGCAACAATACATATACTATTGTAATATTCCTACACCTATTGCTGCAACACATCTTTGGCAGTAATCTGTCTCCTGTTATTGTATGCCTTATGTGAAAAACGCTTCCCATTTATTTTTTTTGTAACATGCTTATGTTGCCAAATGATTCTTATTGCAATGCATAACCCCAGTTGAGACAACAACTTATGTGCACATATTCTATACTCAGACAAAACCTTCAACTCTCATAGAACCAAAGTGCTCATCCTCCCCATGGAAGACCATAAATTCCAACACGACCTTCCACAAACTCATGCCACATGCATAGCCATATCACACAACACTATTCTCTATATTTACTCATTCAAACAATGAAATTAGCTCACACATAATCATGCCAAGAACACACTAAATACATCCTACAAGATGTCAGGTATATGCACACACATAAAGATTAAATCTGCACAATAATTATTTTATTCATTCATCCAATTACAATACATCGGTGCTAAGACCGTATATGAGCTTACAATTTCTGTTGGGTTGCTAGGCCAGAGGCCATGAGAACCTCAACCACTTCCATCTCTCATATCTTACACGATCTCTCCTCTTCTCACTTCTGCAAGCTATCCTTTCTTCTATCTTGGTGTTGTGTTTTATTCATCTAGAAACTGTTCACTTCAGTTTCCCCAACACTCCTCATGCCCTTTAATCTTCCAATTTATTGTTTTTCCTTTTCTCAATGACTCTTCATGTCCTGCATGTCCTTTCCAGCTTCAATCCAACAATGCACTCCTCCTGAGCCGTAATGTCCGCGCAGGGTATTCACTCAGTGAACCTATGACATAGCACTTGCATTCATGGGAGATTAAAGAATACCCCTAATTTCACTAGATATTGATAAAAATATGCAAAAATCCTTTTGTTGAACCCCCTCCAATACATCTTTCCAATAAAAGAAACCCCTATTTTTACTAACCCCATTTTATACCCCCCAATAAATATAAACCCCCCACATACCCCACATCCCCCCCAATACCTACAATATATTGACTTTATTTTTCACAATTTAAAAACCCCCTTTATGAATGAACGTGATAAGATATTGGTCAACAAGGTGAATCCCCCATGAACATCTACAACTCCTTCTATAATAGTTGTCCTATACAGTGTAACCATCCATGCACTTGTTCATTCTATAACAAGGTTACCAACTGCCCTACTGCTACAAATATGCAACATTATTCCGATATGTAGTAATGTTGTTACTCCCAACAGTGTGTCTCATTCACATCGTGCAACAACCAATCATTGTTCTAACAACTATGTCACATCCTCGTAACTTCCTTCATCGTGTCATCCCGAGGATGACCAAGATGCTACTGCATTAGTAAGAGAATAGTTTCTCTGGACTTCATGTATTGTGTTTCATTTCATCCATCTTATTTTCCATTTCTTGAACGTTTCTATATGTGTTTACCAATTCATAACTTTTTTTTTTGTTTGCTAGTGTGTCTGTTACATGTGGGACTAGCTTGTGGTCTAAGAAACCGTGACCCATGGACATCTAAGCTATCAAAATCACTTAGGGATTGCACATGGTTTGGGAGACACCAACCCTTAACATGGATGGATTTTTTTTGGGTGTCTCCTCCTGACTACCGCAAGTTTCAAACCTTGGTTGCCTTACAGAACAAAACAGTTGAAATCCATTCACACTAGTGGGATATGACTTTAAGTTTAAGGACATGGGGGTGGGATTTGATCCACTTATGTGTGCATGGGTCACAAGACTATTTTTAATATAATATCTCTGGGTGCAACCACATGTTTGAGCATTAGCTCAAGGTGTCCCCATGGATCTAGGTTAAAAGACACTCATTGGAATTGAACCTTTACGAATGGTGAAAACCTCCTCACTTTCCATCATTAGATCTAACCGCTTTGGGCACCAACTCATCACTTGTTATTGACCTAGCACTCAAATCATTAAGTTAGTCCTCTAATTTGGATAGCTTGTTATGTATCTCCTCATTTTCTTCATGAGTTATAGATGAGATTTCTGGAGGTTTAATAAGTGTTGAAATATTTTTTGGAACCACGTAGGATAAAAATAATAATACTCCTATATTTTCTTTTTATCACAAATTTTGAATCACTAAAAACATACCTTCCAATAAAAGTTTATGTCAATTGTAAGTTACGTACCTTTCAACCCTAATTTGGATACTTTCTGGATGGTTGACCTTTGGATTGATATATATCTAAAATTATAATCCTTATGAATTTGAAATTCTGTTTTGTATTACTCTAATGTGACTTATTAAACTCCTGAAAATTTCATAGTCTGAACCTTCACTGATACAAAATTATACCAAAATGACTTGTTTAAAACTAAATTTAGGATTAGTAAGCAAGCCCATCTTCCACAAGATATATCTCATAAATTATAATGATTCAAAATATAAAAATATTTCACATGTAATTTTCTACGCATTATTAGGATTTTGAAAATTTCACTGTCTGAAACTTCCCAGAAAAATAGTTATAGCGAA
The DNA here is from genome assembly GCA_000966675.3 of Picea glauca. Lineage (NCBI taxonomy): Eukaryota > Viridiplantae > Streptophyta > Pinopsida > Pinales > Pinaceae > Picea > Picea glauca. The sequence continues at coordinate 106,679 of JZKD02S1454463.1, forward strand.
AATTCCAAGATGACTTGTTTAAAATTGATTTCATGATTAATAAAAAACTCTATCTTCCATAGTCTATATCTCCAAAACTATAACGAACCAAAACTTGAAATTGTTACCAGAAACACTGTGATATGTATCATGAGTAAACTCTAAATTTCACTGTCTGAAGTGTCCTAGAAAAAAAACGTTATAGCAAAAATTCCAAGATGACTCGCTTGAAGCAACAAAACCCTAGGATCGATGCTCAGATTCCAAATGTTATGAACCGACACCTTGATAATTATAAAAAATCATTGAATAACAAACCATGTCGAGGGGGAAACCCCCTTTTACAATATATTCAATTACAATGAGACAAAGGGTACAATTATAATGAAAAGGGTACAATGAAGGGTTTTATCCCATTTACTAATATAACACTAGAAATGTAATAATTCAATATCTAGGGCTTAATAGAGGGATTTTATACTTAACATGAGGCTTTTTCTAGGGATTAACAGTTCCAAATAGACTCAGGAGTCTTTCAACCAATAAGACAAAATTATATCTATTCTTTAGCAGATACCCCATGCTAACCAAAAGAGCTAATAACACATCAAAGAAACTCTTGAAAAATACAAGTATTGTCTATTAAAACAAAAAGGGACCAAGGCCACTCCAAGATTTTCCTCCACATCAAACTAAACTTGTCAATCATCGATCAAAAGAGAGAATACCACGCTTTAGGGACAACCTCCTCATCTCAAATTCTTTGCAAAACAACATCCCTTCATGTAAAGTTACTACTTCCTTGGAAAGTGCATCGGTTGTATGATTGAATCTCCTGTGAACATGTTCTACAGTAACAAAGTCATATGCTTCCTATTACTCTCTTATTCTATGTTTCCAAGGTAACAAAGCTGATATGACCAATTGTGCTCTCCCTTTGAACCAATCCACTACTTGTTTAGAATTACCAAACACTTGTATATTTCTTATACCCTTGTCCCATGCAAAATTTAAAAGCACCCAAAGTACTATTAGTCCTACCCGATTATTGGTGTCGATCCCAACCCCAAATTTTAAATGGAAAAAGTGATTAGAAGTGAAGTATAAAACAATACCAGCTCCACAGCGACTTGGTGCCCCCTAGCAAGCCCCATCGAAGTAAAGGAGTTCTAAGAGGCATGTTGACCTTTCTAGGAGACTCCTCCTTCTTTTCTCTAAAAATAGCTTGAACTTTATGAGCTACTAACGAGTGACAACCTCCCTTTACTTCAAATGCAGTTCAAATCTTATTCAACCAAATACCCAAATAACATAGTAAAGAAAATCCTTAAAGGTTTGGACAAATGAACCAGTGTTCATGACCGAGGCCGTGAGATAAATGGAACTAAACTTACCTAATACAACTAATATATAATGAAACATATGAATACAAAAAACATGAAGAGAAAAAACGAAATATGTATCATCCAATCTTATGACAGTGCACAAGAAATACTATGTTGACTAGAGTATAAATTGTATTTTAATGAGGTTCAAATATAGGTTTACATGTGTGTAGGAATGTTGCGGATGGACAAACTAAGGATGGTAAGGCAAGGGAAGTGAGAACCATTTTTTTTTTAAATTTCTCTTATTTGAATAATGTGAAAGTATATATTTTATAGATCTACAAATACTACAATTTTTTTTTTGATGTAATTAATGAAAAAATAAAAAGAACAAAAAGATTAAGGATGGGTTGAGTGGCCTAACGGTTAAGAACATGTGTTTCTTCTTAAGAGGTCACAAATTCAAATCTAGAGGGGGTAGGGTATGTATACCTCCGTAGACTTTACCAATCAAATTGCTAGACGAAGGGGGTCCCTTGTCCCACAAACAAGGGGGTCTCATACACCAATTTGGTGTGGCTTGGCCGTGACCTTAAAAAAATGTTATTCAAAGCCCATATTGTTATTGATTCTAGTTGTCTAACTGGAGGAATATAGTCTGCACAGAATTTCTGAATCATTGCACGTTCAGGTTTTCTTAAAGAGTAGCTTAAAAACTTCGAGAATTGTAAGTTTGGAAAAGTTAAAAACCTTAAGTATCGAATGCAAAAGAGAAAAATCGCCGTTGCCGGGGATCGAACCCGGGTCACCCGCGTGACAGGCGGGAATACTCACCACTATACTACAACGACTTGATATGTTAGAATATAATGTAACAAATTAACATTTATTCAAGAAAGCAGATAGATGAAATGAAGGAAAATAACTGAGAATAGTTATTGGTGGACGGCATTATTTGTTTGTTTTTCAAACAAAATGTATATGGAAAATGATTTAACATCGCGGTGCAGTAGCCGGGAATCGAACCGGTATCGGTAAAATATAAAATCACCACGATGCAGCAGCCGCCCGGAATCGAACCCGGTACCAGTAAAATATGAAAAATCACAAATGCACCAGCCGGGAATCGAACCCGGGTCTGTACCGTGGCAGGGTACTATTCTACCACTAGACCACTGGTGCAGCTATAAAAATGTCACTGAAAATGTTGTTTCATTTCCTTGGCCATCGGTATGGATGAGGGCCCTCCTTGGCTGATGGCACACTAATGCCAAACCAGTGAAATAATAGAAAACAGAGAGAAACAACAAACTACTAAATGAATAATTTGCTGCAAGAAGTTCAATACTTAAAATATCATTTCAAGGCATCAAACATGTATCAAAACACAATAACTCCCACAGGTTGTAGAAAAAAATCTTTACCAAAGAATTAGTTGTTTGACATGTTGCATATCAGTAAAGACAAGTCATACAATAACTGAAAGGAAATGAAATGTATGTTGCACAAATCAAAAAATGTATTCAAGCTAAGAATGAAAACACATGAAGAGTTGAACGAAACACTGTCATCAAGAGTATGTTCACCAGGTAGAAAGATTTAATACTTGCATAAAACGGGTCCAACCAGTATGTTGTATTGTTATTCTTTCCTAAAACAATATGACCTTTACAATATCCAAAAACTAACTATTTAAAAGAGTTGTAGAGGATCTCATCCTTAGGGGACTGAGACCTCAATCTAGGGAATTGTTCGTAAAACAAAATATTAACTTCACTAAGATGCTGGAATTAAAAAAAAAAGAGTGGTTCTTATCACACATAGAAGACCACTCTTGCATCTAATCTAGGAAAATGATGTACTTAATCAAATAAAACTACTACTGTCTCTGCGACATAACTGATGCATGTGTTGGACAAACTGAGTGGCCTAAAACAGGCCTCAGAGTGACAGAGAAGAGCTCTGTGTTGAATGATGACATGTCTGCGAGCTGTTGGAGGCCACTGGAGATGATCAACTGCGAGTTGTTGGAATGTCACTGAAAATGTTGTTTCATTTCCTTGGCCATCGCCTTATAGATGGCGTAAATAAAATGTTGTAATGGTATCTTTACACTTAGAATACTAGCTCTCGGATCTGCCTAATCCACTAATTTTTCAACATGTTATTATTAATATAAAGAGCCAAAATATTTCTTTGGATTTTTTTGGTAAGGCCTTTTATTTTTTGGGTTGATTTATAGAAGTTTAAATGGATGCATCTTCTTTTAAAAATATCTAAGGTTGGGTGATAAATATTGTGATTTTTTAAGAATTGTTCTTTATTACGATGTTAATTTTTATATATTGATTGGTATTTATTAATAATTATTATTCAATGTGATATTAAGATATATATTTATAATTATTATTCAATGTGATTCTTGGTAATTAAGAAGGTCCTTTTTTATTTACAAAGACATTATTGTTTAAATCAAAACAACCATCAATTTAAATTAATAATCATTATATTTAAAAATAATACAATAACAATATAATTAATAATATAATCACCATTTGCATGGGAATCAAGTACGAGGCGGGGGTGGGGGCAATGAAGTGGACGTGTTACTAATTTTCCAAAGATTTAACCTTATGAAGGAAAAAGGTGTCAATAAAGTAACTATTATTGTTGGTGAATCATTTAATATCATTAGATCTTTGTGTTGATGGATTTCATTGCAAAATCCTCCCTCATCATAGTTGATGCAAAGAATCATTTTATTGTGCCAAGGATTCGAAAATATATCTTATTATTGAGTGCTATTAGCTCAAAACACACTAGAGGATGTTCAAGCCAACATACGAGTCCATCTAGAAGTTGGTTTTGTGAAGGTTAATGGGGGGAGCGTTGACCTTCATGCCCCTCCCATAATTACATGCACTTATGATGGGGGATTTCCAAACTCCAATGCCACTATTATACCTTGGAATATATGGATCTAGTTAATTCACAAGCACACCTTATCACATGCTATCACCTCTCTAGTGTGTGAATTTATCGAGGGTAGTCTAGGCATGAAAATGTAGTTTTTATTATGGGGATTTCTCTAGAATGTTTTGAAGTTAATTATTTTGTTGCGATATATTTTATGTACAAAATTTTTAAAATGATATAATAAACTATAGTATACACAATGTACATAAGATGTGAATGTTAAGCACAATTCTTGAAGAGATAATAGAGATACTTATTCTAACCTATTGTGTTTTTGGGCTTTGTATTAGGCTGACCTCAATTACATATACATTTAACCCCATATATGACTCCTTGGGGTCATATCATAGTGCCCTCATTTGAAAAGTTTTCTAGTTAAGGGTTTTACATCTGATGAAACTAAGTAATAGGATTTTGGATTTCCTTATATTCCTACCCTAATGCTACCACTGATGATGATCCATCCATCCAAATTCAATTATTTTTGTTCTTAATCGTTGATGGTTGGTTCTTGCATAATTTTCTTTCCTTTGCTTCCACATGGTGTTGTTATCACTTCAATTTGTCATAGTAGCTAGTCTATGATAATATCCTATCGAATAATGGTTATATGATGCCATGTTCCATGAATATCACTACTTATTTCATCTTCTTACTTGGTAATGTTGATATTTTTCTTCTTGTCTTTCTTGCAAAATTTCTTGGTAATGACAGTGTCAATATGGTTTCATATTGTATGGTTTCCTTCATTATGCAAACCCATTTCATCAATATTCTTTTCAAAGACAATGACATCATATATCCTTTGTGCTTTGTTTTTTATTACTTTGGCCTTTGATATATTACCATGTCATATTTGACATATACATCGTCAAGTTGGATCTCAATTTCTTCAATTATTTTCTAGTGACCTTATTGAAACTTGTCATCCTTCTCCTTTTAAAGTTGCAATGTGATGCCATCCATCAAATTCTTACATCCTTATTCAATTCTAGATTTTCTTTTTAAATATCTCCATCCATATTATTTTATTTAAACTTTTGTAGACAATTTTGAATGTTCTTAACACCGTTAAGGATATTTTTACTATACTTACACAACCTTTTGATTTCTTTGTCTTTCCTTTTCAATTCTTCCGTTGACTCATCCTTTTCCCACTTTCCTTTCCTACTCTTTTCTTGTTTTAATTTATGAATCTACTTAATAAGTGCTTGATTAAGGGCATGTATCTTCGGCATTGGGGAAGTCATCACCCATATTCCTAATCTCGTATTTTTCTTCTTTTGTTTCATCTTGAATTTTATGCATTTCCTCCATATTTGTGTCCCCAATCCATTTTTTTGAGAACAATTCTTCAAATACTTCCCATGTGGCATAGAGTCTATTATCTTCATCAAGTATTTTCCACCACTTAGAAGTTTAACTTAATTTTTTTTTCCCAAAAATGATTTAAAATATTCCACAAGATCAATTTCATCTTTATCTTCATCTCCACTAAATGCAGGTAATTCCATTTACTCTTAATTGAGGTTTAAGCAAAACTATTAAATTAAAACTATTTAAAACATTCAATATTTATCCCAATTAATCATACAAATCCTATTAATATATTCTCCTTTGTTTCTTTACTTTCCAATAGATTTTGAATCACCTCAATTAGACCTTCCAATTAAAAGTTATGATAATTTTCATTTAACATACTTTTTAAAACCCCAATTTGGAGATTATCCTACTATCTTACCTTCAACCTGCTAATTTCACCAATAATAAACCTATGTTATAGTTTTTACAAGTTGTACTTTGAGATGTTATCTACATGATCCCACTGGTCCCATTCATTTTGGACCTTCCCAGAGAAATCCGTGCTCAATTATTATATATTCATGTTTTTCCCTATTTTAGGAGAGTGAACTTGTACGAACTACCATGCCACCAATATTTCACTTGTAGTTCTAAAATTTGGACTTGAAATATGTTGTTCTATTATATTTCAAATTCAACTATTGTAAATCTATTTGGATCTCACTAGCTTTAGAATATAATCATTTTACAAAGAACATTTGTTTGAGACTAGTTTAAGGACTAGTAAAAAACCCTAACTTCCATAGATTGTAACTCTAAAATTATATTGAACTAGAATCTAAAATTTTGACCCAATGTACTTTAGTATGTTCTCTATGCACCTTGATTTTTTTTTCTCATTGAAGACAACTCAAGGAAAAATTATAGAAAAAATAGTAATATGACTCGTTTGAAAGAGACAAACCCAAGGACTGCCCAATTTGATATCAAATACCCAAAATAGTATAAAAATATAAATAATAAATAATTATAAATATTGAGAATGATATAAAATCAATAGATAAGGAACTTCTTTGAGGAAACAACCTCCCTTTACAATATATCAAATGCACAAGATAATATGCTTATTCAAATGCATCTCCTTTATTTATAAATAAGAGATAAAGAGGACATAATGCATCTTACACTCTAGGCCGACCTAACTATAACTAATATAATAATAATGAAAGAATTTTAGGACCCTAATATAATCGCCATTATTTGAAAAATATTTTCCCTCAAAGCTTGTAATTAAGGGTATTTCTTCATCAATTTCTCATCTTCTGATCCAGAGTATTTTCGGCACGAAATGAGAGCGGAGATATAACACAGAAATATTTAGAGATATTGCAAGAGAGACAACAATATAACAAAGATATAGTGGAAATAAACAAGAGTCATAGATATACAGTAATACACGATTTCTATTAATGAAATAAATGTACAGAGACTGTAAAAGTACAGAGTGAAAGACTCGCTAGAATGGTGGCAACTTATCTCTGAGAAGAGATGTGACGGCTACTCGCATTCACAAGAAGATCAATATTACAATGAGTCTCTAAGGGCCTTTTTAACATAAGCAAAATCCAAAACCCTAACCCCGGAAGATGAAAAGCCAAAAGGTTTGTGGGCCCTGATGGGAGTAGTTGATACGTCAACTTCCCAGGGGCGTAACTTTTACATACGATCTCTGTTTGGGGAACTTGATAGCTCGTTGGAAAGATCTATCCGAGGAATAAAAATTTTGTGTGAGCAACATGATCTATAATCCATGTTGCTCCCCGTTTTCTCAAAAAACATCGTTTAGGGTCTCAAAACGGCTCCAGAAGTTCAGGACCCGAAAAACTACTAAAAATAGTAAATTACCAAAATTGCTAGAAAATTGTTTTGAGCCAATTGGAGAAGATGGGTGGCCACCGATATCCACCTGGATCAATCCTCCCTCCTTAGGAAGCAATGGTATCCATTGTGTTGAGTTCTCGGGGGAGAGGGGAAAGCGATTGTTGAATCTAAATCTTGGTGAGTTGCTTGCCTTGCTGGAGACGTCGAGATGCTTGGTTTGTTGAAGGTTGTCATGAACCTGTGGCTGGTTGGACCTTTTTAACTAGTATAGCTGCATGAGATGACTGTGTGCAGAAGGAATCTTTGTGCTTTGTTGCAAACTTGTTGACCTGCTTCTGTTGGATAGAAGGTGCTTGGGTTGAAGTTGTGGTGGTTGCAGTATCCTTCTGTTCATCTTTCGAACAGATTGTGAAGAAGATGAATTTTGTAGTATGAGATACTACCTTGTGGCAATGTTTAGGTGGAACAGTATTCATAATTACCTCTGGTATTCTGTAGAGATAACCCCCCAGAGAAACAATGACATTGCGGGGTCGAGACTCATAAACAACATGGCGCTTCCACATATATGGTTGGACCAAGAGAACATCACAAACATCCAGTGGGGAAACATCACATATTACCTCATCCTTGAAGGGCTGGATGCCATATGACAATCGACACTGTTGGCTGACACGAAGATCTCGTCCTTAGCGAAGCCACCCGATGTTGTATGGCTATGGGTGTGGTGTTGTCAACAATCCCAACTGTTTGATGACCTCTGTTCAGATGAGGTTCTTCTGGCTTCCTCTATCAACAATAAAATGTAGCGGGGTCCCCTTCACCCACATACGTGAATGAAAAAGGCACTCCCCCTCTTCAGGATATGTTGGTTCTTCTGGTTGAATTGTCGCGGTCGCGACAATAGCAGTGGGGTCTACGTCGATGATCTGTCTTTTACTAGTATTTTCATAATCAGATTCTGAATCAGGGTTCATCTCCTTTTCTTTGATCTCAGTCGCCAATGACTGTTTTGAGCGACATTCATCAGTGTTGTGCCACGGGATTTTGTGGAAATTGCACCATTTTTCGGTGTCCTTCTTTGTCTTCCCGTGACCCTTCTTTTCCTGTGTCTTGGACTGGTTTTCAGGAGACTATTTGTTAGGGTCGTCTTTGTCATACTTTGGTTGTTTCGGATTTGCAGACCCGAACTCCCGTTTGTTCTGGTGCTTAAATTTTTGCTCGATTTTAACAACATATTGATAAGCAACACCAAGTGATGAGATGTCCATAAAATCCATTTCAGTTTGAATGTATCTGTGTAGAGCCCCACGGTATTTCAGAACCAAATGTCGTTCGGAGTCTTTGATACCCAGCTTGGTGTGCAAGGTATGGAAGGTATTGGTGAACTCCAGAACTGCTTGGACCCTCTCTTGCCACAGTGTGGTCCATCTCATGTATTGGTCCTCATAGTTGCCAACAGGGTAATATTGTTCCTTTACCACATCCACGAAAAAATCCCAAGTGGGCTCAACCCCATATATCCCAGACTCATCTGTGGAACTATGCTCCCAGTAAGTTTCCCACCAATGTTTGACATGGGGGAGAGCTTTAAGGAGTGGGAAGGTGATCTTTTCTCTGTTGGAAAAATTGTGAACAGAGAAATAACCTTCTAGTAGATTTAACCATTTGTCTAGGGCTTCTGCATCTATTTGTCCTTCAAATACTAGAATATCAAAATTAACTTGTACCTTTAAAGGCGAGGTGCCTCCAAAGTGGTTGTTTGATGAAGATGTGCATGTTTTTATCGACAGGCGTTGAAGGACGTGGGAAAAATTCTCCATCATTTCGTCCCTTTGTAGCGTGAGAGCTTGCTCAAGCAACAGATTGATAGAATCGTTTTCTCTGCCATTTTTCTTTTCTTCCGCCATTGAGGGTTTCTTGGGTATGCGAGAGGGAATGTATTCAAGAGATACAAGCTGGAGACCCAACTTTCTATACTCAGACCTCGTCGGGGACATGCATTGAAAACAATCAAGAGCAACCTGCTCTGATACCACTGATCCGGATTATTTTCGGCACGAAATGAGAGCGGAGATATAACATAGAAATATTTAGAGATATTGCAAAAGAGACAACAATATAACAGAGATATAGCAAAAATAAACAAGAGCCACAGATATACAGTAATACACGATTTCTATTAATGAAATAAATGTACAGAGACTATAAAAGTACAGAGTGAAAGACTCGTTAGAATGGTGGCAGCTTATCTCTGAGAAGAGATGTGACGGCTACTCACATTCGCAAGAAGATCAATATTGCAATGAGGCTTTAAGGGCCTTTTTAACATAAGTAAAATCCAAAACCCTAACCCCGGAAGATGAAAATCCAAAAGGTTTGTGGGCCTCCATGGGAGTAGTTGATACATCAACTTCCCATGGGCGTAACTTTTGCATACGATCCATGTTTGGGGCACTTGATAGCTCGTTGGAAAGATCTATCTGAGGAATAAAACTTTTGGGTGAGAAACATTGATCTACGATCCATGTTGCTTCATGTGTTCTCAAAAAACATCATTTAGGGCCCCCAAACGGCTCTGGAAGTTCAAGACCCGAAAAACTGCTAAAAATAGTAAATTACCAAAATTGCCAGAAAACTGTTTTGAGCCAGTTGGAGAAGATGGGTGGCCACCAATATCCACCTAGATCATCTTCCCACGTGGCTTATTATGGAGGCATATTCTTCCACTTGATTTGGTACTTCATAATGGTTGCACTCTGAAGAGAAAGAGAAATTCAATCTATTACTTTTTCTAATTTAAAAATCAATTTTCCTTCTTCATTTAATTCTAGAAGTTCGGTCTATACTAACATAGTTTGTGCCAAAATAATTTTTAGGTTACAAGGAAAACCATATGAATTCATGAAGGAATATCTAGCTCATAAGCCGCTTCTCAAATCTTGTGAAAGATCTTGTGGGGTACATACAATTTTGGAGCTAGTTTCTCATTCTTCTTTTGCTTGAGAGTATATTTATTATACGGTTGGAGTCTTATATATACCCAATCCCTCACCTCAAATTGTCTTTCACTTCAATGTTGGTTACTTTCTACTTCATCATGTTCTAGGCCATTTTAAGGTTTTCTTTAATTATTTGTAAATTTTCTTTAATATTCTCAATATCTGAGTCTATTGCATATACTCTGGAATGGTCCTCTCGAAGCCCTTATTTGGTAGGTGTCTTGTAGGCCAACATTTCACCTAATTGTTAGGCAAAATATATGTCGTTATAATAATGTTGCAGTACAGTTGCCCAACTATTTACTTGTCAACCTGGGGTACGTAAACTGATGAAGCACGTGCACTGTTTGTGCAGGACTGAAGTAGAACTAATCTAATCTAATCTATGTTGTTGAAATCAAACTAATCTAAGAAAGCAAGAAACATTAATCTAGGAAAGCAGGAAATTGCATACAGGAAAAGTAATACAACATGTGAAGAGTTAACGACAAATAACATATGTGAGCTCACACAATAAAGCTATCTTGAATTACATAACAATAATCAAATGATAATCATGAAAGCATAGCAATGAAAGAATATGAATCAAAGCTAAGAATCCCTTTCTCTTTTGAATCCTAATGACTACTCTGATTCTAATCACATCCTAATTGCCTCCTCATGAAGAGAGAGCACTCTCTTTTATACATGAGATCCTTGAAGATAACATAACCATCTCATTATTACAGATCCACTATTCTCTCAACCTATTTCCCATTATTACAAAATATAATCCCTTTAAATCCTCACACATATCTCTCATATATCTTAGATAAGATATTCTAACCAAATCTTCATGATCTTCTCCTTGAAAAGAGGCTTGAATAACTATCTCCTTTGGAATGTTGGAAGAGATATTCGAGAAGTCTCTTTGAATTAATCATCCACATATTCCTACATATTACAAAGCTCACACATAATTCAGATATATATGAAAACATGTATATTTTCTAATATTTAATCATAAATTCACTTTTAATACTAAAATGAATAAAGTGGAGAACAATAAGGTGAAACCCAAGTATATTTATGGAAATG
>JZKD02S1454463.1:134630-146610 GCA_000966675.3 Picea glauca
GTATATGCTGAAACACAGGGCTGTAACATATGCTGAAACAGTGTTGAAACTGAGTTTGGCATTTAAATTTGACTGAAAAATCAGCGAGACTGAAACTGGGTTGGGATTTTGAAAACTTAACAAAGAGTAGAATTCAAAGGATGAAGAGTATGTCCTTTAGCCAGTAGTGCTTCCAAGAACATGACCGAGGAAACTATAGTTGGGTCAGTAGAAACTAAACTCCAATTTTGCATATCAGGTTTGATATTTTTATACTACTGCAGTTTAAGTAAGTGTTGCAGTCCTTAAATTCTATTATTGCTATCACTATTTATATTTTAGTAAACACTTGATTATTGTTGGTACGACTACCATGAAATGAATGCTCATATTAATAATGCAGTTATTTACAAGATAATTTGATCTCCTCTAGGAGATGTTCTTGGTTCTTGACCTTGTCTCAGGTAGGTTATCCTGTAAATTCCATGGAGTTTACCATGGAGATGTTGTTGTTGTTGTTTCTTGTTTTGGGAAGGTCACATGTAATAACTCTGAGAGGGAGCTATAATGATGGTTGTAGGAGGGAACAACTTATATGGTCTCTAGACGAGACATGAAGCAGACTATCCAGACATAGAGTTGTGAACATCCATGTAATGAAGGAGAAGAAGAGGTCAACATATGCAGAGGGAGTAGATGACTCCGAAGAATATATAGCTTCAAAGGGAGTCAAGCTTCAGAGGGGGCATGTAGACTCAAAGTGAGCCCGATCTCATAGAGATTCAGTTGCTTAAAGACTTTCATTCATAAAGTATTCCTACCCAGATTCAAATTCATATGGGAGAGACATCCTCTAGGACTAGTAGACAAGAGGCTAGATTGAAGCTTTAGAGGCTTTAAGGATATATGACACCTCCTAGGAGGATTCCCTTGTTTCAGTGAAAAAGGAGGAAGCTAGTCAGAAGGATTGGAATATGGACCTTTTTCCTTGATTCTGAGACAAGAAGGGAAGTCAATGGTGACTTCCAAGTTGATCTACAAGATTAAGCATGTTATAGATGGAAACATAGAGATGCACAAATCTTGATTTGTGGCTTGAGGATTATAGAATGAGACACTTTCTCCAATATCCAGAAGAAGTGTACATAGAGTAGCCACAAGATACTTGAGAAGGAGTCTCATGTCTGTATATTGAAGAAGATTTTGTACGGGCCTAAATAGGCACCCAAGGCACGATATGCCATATCAAACAATTACTTGATGAGCTTGGGAATGATTTCCCATTGATCCTCTATGTGTATGACCTATTTCTGATAGTATATGAGAAGCTCATAGTCGGGTGCAAGAGGGAGCTCACTTTAGAGTTCGAGATGAAGGATCTAGGTCTGATGCATTAATTCTTGGGATTGGAGGTGTGGAAGAGATCAAATGAGATTTTCATTAGCCAAGGAAAATATACTATTGAGATTCTGCAAAGATTCAGGATGATGAACTGCAAGTCCATGAACACACCCATTATGATAAATGTGAATCTCTTGAGTGTTTCATCTTCATATTTGGTGGATCCCACAATGTACAGACAACTGATTGGATCCTTAATGTTAACACCAAGACAAACATATGCTTTGCAGTGAATGCCTTGATTTATGACATGGTTGAACCTAGAAATGTACATCGGATGGAAGCAAAACATGTTTTGAGGTACCTACGTGGTACAATTGGATATGGATTGAGATATGTCTCAGATGGAGATGTGAAGCTGCATGGATATACAAAATATGACTAGGCAGGGATTGCATTGGATCAAAATAATAATTATGGATGATGTTTCATTTTTGGATTAGTGAGATCTCATGGTTGAGTAGAAAGAAAACATCAATGGCACTCAGTAAATCAGAGGTAGAGAATATAGCAGCCAATATTGAAAGTCATGAAGCAGTGTGGCTTTGAAAGTTTCTTGCAGGACTTCATCCGAGACATGATGCAAAAGGGAGAAATGAAGCTCCAGTACACATCCACATATGAGCGGATTGTGGAAATTATCACCAAGATTTTGTCCAAGGTAATGGATAGATGAGTAGCATTGGGTAGACATTCTCCCAGATTGGTCATATTGATTTGACCAAGGGAGAATGATACATTCACTCACAGGATTATCCATGCTAATTTTGCTAGTGGTGAATGGCCCAAGAAGAATCTTTCTCCTATTAGTCATGTTGATTTGAATAGGAGTGAAAAAGACTCGAGGTGCTCCAGAGAAAAGCTTTGAATGATGTAGAATGTCCACCCTTGTTGAGAGGGAGGTGTGTTGTTTCTTCTCATGCCGACTAACCCCTATGGCCAAGGGTTCCCTAGATCAATCATGTGAGGTGACTAAGGGGGTAATGCACTTCCAAACCTTATAAGAGAAGAAACATCACACACATAGTCGTGAGGACTATGGGAGTAGCTTCATGCTATCGTATGAGACTATAACTATGGATGATGGCATTGTAGTAGTTGTGTGCTACTAGTTGATTGATGCATAGTTATAGAGACATCGACTATGAATATGGCTGATGGCATTGTAGTAGCTATGTGCTACTAGCTGATTGCTACATAATCATAGGTATGGCTATGGATGATGTAATTGTAGTAGTTGTGTGCTACTAGTTGATTGTTTCATAGTCATACATATGACTATGGTTGATGGCCTTATAGTAGTTGTGTGATAGTAGTTTATTGTTGCATAGTCATGGAGGTTGTAGACTATGATTATGGATGATGGAATGGTAATAGATGTGTGCTACTAGTTGATTTCTACATAATCATATAGACTGTTGGACAACATGGTGGTATCTTGTGTAGCTATCAGTTGATTGCAAGAGAGAGACATATTGTCTATGGATAGTAGCTGTGTGCTACTTGGAGTGGTCGTGTACCATCAGATAATATTTTTGTACTACTATAGATTGACACAATCATATTCTACTAGATGGAATTGTAGTAGTTGTGCGCTACTAGTTGATTGCCATGGAGACTATCGGTTCACATTGGGAGTAGATGAGTGCTACTTGATTGCATAGAATATGATAGATGATTCAAGCTATCGATGGCATGTGGCAGCTATGTGCTACCAGTTGATTGTAGAGTAGTTAGTGGACTACTAGATGAAGACATCGTGAAAGATACCTCCCTAGCCAAGAGGGAGTATTGATGTTTGGTAGCTACAGGAGGATATTTCCCTCCTAGATAAACTTTCTTAGATGTGGAGAAGATTCTAGAAGCAAGATACCCATTGCACAGATGTTTAAATACCTCAGAAGAGAAGTCGACCCAAAATAATGAAGAATAATGAAAAGACACCTTCCTGGAAAATAAATTGGCCTAGCTAGAAGGACAAGAAGACTATAAATAAGGAGGCACCTTATCTCATATTTTCACTCACTCCCACTCTCTCAACTACACAGAAGCAAGGTGCAAGTTTGGAGAAGGTGATACAACTGCTATAATGACTCAATTTCTTCTTGTTAATTATTTTGGTATCTCTCTCTCGTGCGCTACTCCTTGAGGAGGTGGGCTATCTTGATATGGTGTTGTTGCTTCAACTGTGGAGGTTTTTCTGGTTGAGCTATACTTTGTGCTAGAGTCTATTTGTTTGGACTTTCTTTATGAATAAAATCTATCTAAGAAAGGTTGTTGGGTTTTTCCCCCATTTGGGGTTTTCCCAGGATAAATCTCTTGTGTTCTTTTTGTCTATTGTTTATGTTGTTATTGCTCAATACATGATCTATATATTTTAATGGAAATGACGTAAAAGAACACTAATAACACTAATTCTCTGTAAAGAAGGAAAATATAACAACATGGACATTAGATTTTTGGAAAATAAATAATTGAAGCTTGGAGTAGGGTGGAAAACTACACCACTAGATGGGTTTATTGGCAAGAAGAATATGAGCACAAGTTGAGGGATCATAATAGAGTTCATGATGATGATGCTTTGGAGATGATGATTTAGTTGGTGGATTTGAGAGTAGAGAATAATTTCTCTACCTTCACCGTTATTTCTAGGAAATAGCTGGAACTAGATGCTTAGCTTTGAGAATTGAAGTCTCTAGTTACTCAAAATGTGGTATCTTTAGATTCCTTAGGGGGTAATTCATGCCCCCCCTCATCAATATTCTATGTCAACAAACAAACCATATCACAATGGTTTCTTTTGGACTCAAGGTGGAAATTGTAATACCCATATTTCCCCCAGTTTGTAAATATAATCGTTATTATTTTCAAAAACCATTGATAGATCTCTTATGTGTGAATTTTGAAAGATAACGAATCTTTGCTAAAGAATGTGATGTAAATATTTTTGTTATTAATATAAAAAGGGAAATGATGAATAAATTTTGAAGGGGATTTCCTATACAGGTTATGTTTCCATGAGAGGGAATGGTGAGGGGAACCATTACTAGTTGAGATGATCCCTGCCAGACAATACTCTACTGAATTAAAAATGTTCAAACCCAAAACTGTCCTCCAACCCATAAAATTTATTTACCAGTCAAGATAGTGGTTGGGTGGTCCTAAAAAATTAATGAGAGAATGGGTAGAGTACCTGTCTGGAAGTTTCTGATCTGACCCACAAATTGGGGGATTTGACCCACAAAATCTTGTTGTAAATGGAAAGAAAAAGAGGAAAAATTGTGGGCAGAGAAGAGGGGACACACACAGTGGATTTTGGGGACCAAATCTAAGTGGAGACGAGTGTGATAAACTCTTTTATTCCTTATCAAACAAAGTGAAGTGAAGAAATATGTTTTTGGGTGCAGGAAACACTAGAAATTGTCTTAAAATCAAGCTGATAAACGAGACTGAGAGGGGAGGGTGATGAGGAACTGATGGATAGTGAAAGGCCTCCCTTGTGCTTTGTATGTTAGTTGTTGTGTTTCTTTGAGGCAAGAGAAGGCTCCCCTGATTGGTGGATTGAATACTTGAATTGCTAAGTTCTTGTAGGTGAAGGAGAGTAACCTTCATATTTTCTCATATGTTAAGTAAAATAATTTCCCCTCATGGCATCATACTCTAGCTAGGGGTGGCCAATTGTAGAGATAATTGGTGCAATTGTGCCTATGGTTGGGTGGAAAGTGGCACACCCTTCAGTAGTTTCCAACGCTTCCTAACTTTTAGATAAGTGTATCTTTGCCTAATCTTTGCAAATGTTTAGTTCAAAAATATTGTAGAATGTGTTTTAGATCAATGTGAATTTTAGTTTTTTGCTAATGATGGCCATAGAAATTTATATGTAATTAAGAGAATGTTACAACTAAATTTTATTTTCGTTGATAACCTCGCTTGTTGATTGCCTGTGTTTTAAAAAGGTTGTTGCGAGTGAATGTTGTGGCTAATTGAGAAATTACAGTCTATTTAGTGTGCTAGTAGTGAATATTGAATAGTAAGAATCTTCACAGAACCTCTAAAAAGGAAAAGGTTTGATTTCTGCATAAGAATGTTTTACCTTAAGCTCCTGAAGTCTTTATACCAGAAATTGAGAGGATATTGTATTTGTGTTTGGGCCTTATGAGAATAAGACAAGTATTGAAAGAGGCCAAAAAGTTATTATAAGGAGATATTAGAAAAATAATAGGAAATACATATACAAATTCCTAATTGAGTTAAATTACAAAAGCTCATAAATTTTAATTGGGTATTTATAAGCATTTATATTCAATTGTGTTTTGAAGAATATGGAAAATTTGGAATTTTCATATGGTATAGCTATATATAGTGTTACATTCCCTAAGATTTAGGAAATAATCCCTTAATTTGTGGTGGGTTGTAAATTCTAGTAGAAATTTAGAATTTATTGTGAGGGTTTTCTTGTCTTAGGAAAAAAATTCCTTAAATTATGGTGAGAGGTAAAACACAATAAAAAGAACAAACTTCTTTTTTTACACCATGAGGAAGGAGAATGTATAAATATGATTTTAATTTTAGAATGAAGAAATTAAACAATATATATATACACATATAGCTACAGGTACGTAGGAATAAGAAATATATATTTATATATGCAAAACTTAATATTGTACATAAATCAAATTGTAAATAAAACAAATCCCTGGGATTTGTTTCCCTTTATTCAACAATAATATTAATAAATATGCACAAGGAGGTTGAGGGCAAGTTGTAAGGTACATTTACTATGTAAGATCCTTGGTGGTCGATGAATAAAATTAGACAAAATATAAATAATATCATTAAATAATTAAAAATACAACCATCGAGCATCCAAAGATCGTGTTTTGTAATGGGAATTTGTTACTTGAGATCTCCAGTGGCCGACGAATGAAATGGAAAATAATGTAGAATAATACTATTTTAAATATAGAGTTATAGTTTTCATGCTCCGGGAGATCAAATTTGTAATGTGCATTTGTTATGAGAGATTGTTGATGGTTGGTAAATAGAATAAGGATAATATAGATGATTAATAATTATTAATATTTGACTTCACTTGGTTGTCGAGCATCGGGGAATGGAGATGGTAAATCTCACGTGCCATGTGAAATCCTAGGTGTTGATTAAATAAAGTGAGCATGATACAATTTTTTTAAATAAAATGATAATATATAACTTCACTTGGTGGTCAGGCATCGGGGAATGGAAATGGTAAATATTTGAACATAATATAAAATGTCTTAAATAAAATATCAATATAGAACTTGGTCGTGGGGCATCGAGGGATGGAGATGATAAATATTACGTGCTACGTGAAATTCTCGGGTAATTAATTTTCTTAAAGTGAGCATAATATGATTTTTTTTAAATAAAATGATAATATATAATTTCACTTGGTCATTGGGGCTGGGGAAATGGAATTAATACATGTGCGATAGGTAATACTCTTGTTAGAAAAACAATATTGCGGAGCAATGAAATAAAAAATGCGGAAATAAAACACAGAAGATACAGAATACAATAGAGACACATATATACATGGTTCACCCAGTGTGGGCTACGTCCACCAGAGAAATTGTCAAGTCCTTCCTTTTTATTATCCAACAAATGAATGGATACAACCTACAACAAACCCACTATAACTTCCTCTTCTTTCTCTCACAATCTCCTCTCTCAGAATACAATATTCGCAATGATACATAGTCACAATATAATTCCCTCATAAAAGAGGGTTTCCTTCTAGGCAAAAAAACCCTAACATAACTTCTATCCTCAGATCCGCGACCTTATAATGAACAGTCCAGATTTACTATGAAATTACAATATACATTTACAAGGAAATGTTTCCTTCAGGGGATTCACCCTTGAACCCCCGCGAGGGGCCTGCTTTCCCCCAAACCCCCCAGTCGAGGGGATGAGCCCCCCAGACCCTGTAGGGGGGGGTAATCCCCCCCTGCAACCCCCCCACATGGAGGGGTGTACAATATTCCAGAGTGTACAGTCTTCATGGGGTATAAACATGACTGAAAACAAATACCTTTGAATCAGGAAGATAATTAGGCTCCACAGCCAACAACTCTTAGGGTAAAGTAAATCCTTGGTATTTACCAGGCCATTAAAGTTATCTTAAGTCAACAATATCATTATGCGAGATATTAAGTTAATGAAGATTGATTATTCATAATGTGGATTAAAAAAAATTAATACTAAGGAGGGGGATTTTAGGGTAATATTGATTTATTAAATTAATAAGAGTATAAGAAATGGCCAGGTGTCAGCACCTGATTGGGTGAGCGGTTGTGTTCTATGATGACATGGAATGTCGTGGTTGGTCCATGTGTCAAGTGGCTATTGGGCCACATGTTAGAGTGATTTGGAAAATTGAACTAAGTAGAAAGTCTTAGTAGGGTCACACACCCTAAGTGCCAATTAGACTATCATCTCGGATACTTGTGGTTGGCATGGATATTGGTTTACCCAAGGGGGGCGATATTCCGATACCCTGGTGGGTCGATATTATCGGTGGGATAAAGCCCCCGAAATATCAACTAGAGAAAGATTGTTAAGAGGCGTTGAATTTGGGAAACCCACAAGAGCCAACATGTCGATAGGTTGAAACCTCAGTGGATACAATTACCATGTGGGTGCCACGTGTCCATGAGGGGGCTTCAAAATTAAGGTTTGAAACTTTAGGAAGCTATAAATTTTGTTCTAGGGTTCGGATTTGAGCATGGCTATAGTCGTTGGAAAACTCTTGACAAGCAGAAGGCGGTGGAATCCTTTAATTGGGATTTGTGTCTAAGGAAATGAAGACAAAATTTTATACCCCATCCCTTAGAAAGTACTTAGGGGGTTGGGTGTCTTACAAAAATCCTCTAGTTTAGTGCACCAAATGACCTAGGTACATAAGATATTGTAGGAGCTTCCAAACCTAAAAAACAAACTACAATAGGCATGTGTAATGAAGACACAACAATGGAGGCTCAAGTGGGCCTATCTGGTTAGAATTACTAGTTTTATTATCTATTTTGGTTGTTATTATGTTTTTTCAAGTAATAATTTTGTTATTCCAGTTTGTAAGGAAATATACCTACTAGGACTACTTGTGTGGACTAAGAATAGGGTCGGATAGGAAATTTTGGATGCATATTGGTATTTCTCTTGTGGCCACTTTTTATGATAAAGATATAAAGAGGTAAATTAGTACCTTTATACACAATAGGAAGATATGAAACCATAACTATGGAAACCCTCATTGAACCAACTCCCCTTCCCCTTGTTATCTCCCATCACTCAGATCCTATGAGACTCCTTTGTCATATTGTGAAAGGTCCCTTCTATACTTCTCACATCAGTAACTTCCTTCACCCTACTTTAAATGTTCTCCTAATGGTGTAGATGGTACAGGTTCTGAGATCACCCTACAATCATCACATCAGGAATGTTGGAATTCCTTCCTTGAATACAAAATAAATGGATAAATTCATCATTTCACTTCCTCCTATTCCAATCTTTGTTGCACTAACAACAACTATCTACCACCTCCTCAACATATATCTATTGGAATTACTTGTCGATATGACCCACAACATTAAAAATAGAAATGTCCACCCCTCTAGCCTCTATCAACTCGATACTAGTCACCCTCCCCCCCCCACCTTGTAAAATCATGAAAGAAGAAGGCTCAATTTATGAAACATAATCTTGGACACATGCATATTGAGATTAAGGAAGAGGAGGTTCAAGCAACCATCATCCTGTTATCTCCTCAAATAAATTGATGGAGATTTTTCTTTTGAGGTGATAGGTTGTGGTCCAAAATTTATTTCTAAATTTTTGTAGGTAGGTTAGAGAGTCTATTTTCTATAAATAAGCTCAGAAAGAACTTTTGATTTGGTTTGGTCAAGAAAAAGACAGAATCTCAGGTTTCGGTGGTTTAGGCGAGCCTGAAACGCGCTCATTAACCACCGAAAGCCTTCGTTCCTGGTAGTTAAGAGGGAAAAGAAAAAGTGTGGTTAGCTACCGAAAATATTTCAACGGGAAAAATGAAAAGCCCATGCTTTCACACAAGCCAGTTGTCAATTGGCGCAATGATGAAAACATAACCGCCGAAAGCCCATGGAGGTGTTAAGGTATGCATGTTCTTGTTGTCTCTATCCAAAGATTGATATCCTGTTGTCCTTTCAACTTCATTTGTCATTTCAAAATTAAGACTCGGCAAAGATACAGAAACTCATGCATGTTTCCCGACTAATAGAAATGATTAGTCACGTAGCCCCTCACCATTTCCAGTCAAGATACACAAATCCATTATGACCTCGATTAATCTCTGATTTGATCTCCATTCATTATCAATTCGAATTGGGGAGTTATTGAGACAGTCTTGAGCCCATGATTTCATCAAGAAAACGCATATCTAGAGATCATAATCCCATTTCTTGTGGTGATCGCCGAGCGCAGTTAGAGTTCAGCAAATCGCTATCAAGCCAATTGTCATACCAATCAAGCCAGGTCGAGTCATTAGGTAGTTCAAAGCCCATGATGTTTCAATTTAAATGTATATCTCACCAAAAATCAAAATTTTCGGCATGTTTTCAGTCAGTCTATTACCTAAACTCGGTTAGTGATTAAGCTTTGCGATCCGAACTCTGTGTCACCCTGTCCCATTTGCTTTTCTATGATTTATACTCTCTGCCATCCTAAATCATAGAGTCTTTGTCTCCCTGGCATGAATTTTTTCCTTAATCACAGGTACAGTCAGCATTTACTAATGCCGAAAGCAGGGCCAGTTCTAAGGGCTGAATTGGATGGAGTTTGGTACCTTGAGGCACACCCTGAGGTGGTTGAGTTCTTCAAGAAGATTGGAGTCTATATGTATTGTGAAAAACTGGCAAATTTTCATCAATAGGTGTCCGAGACTTTTGCTAGCTCATATGATGGAAGAATAACAACAGTGGGAAAGGAGAATTTTGTGGTTGATGAGGCAGTCATAGCTGAGTTCACTGGTCTTCCCAGAATAGGCGATTGTTGGTTCAAATCAACTATACCTTTAAACATTGAATTTAGATCTTACCTACAGCCTCTGCACAAAGATCTTACATGGAAAAAAGACGTACCGATGTCTTATCTGGAACCTAAATGGCAATCTCTCCTAAAGGAAATCTTTGTCTATATCACCTGTGAAGGTAGATACAACAAAGTCATGTTCTACCACTTCAAACTTTTAAATCACGTCACAGGGAGATCTCCCATCAATTTACCATTTTACTTGCACAAAGCCCTCACGAAAATGGCTAGACAGGTCAAGGCCAAGCCCACTAATGTGGCAAGTAGATTGTCTCATCAAGGATTCATTACTCTCATTTTCAAAGAGTCATTGAAGAAAAGGTAGGTAGATTGGAACTACCTCCTCTTCTGGAATGAATTCCAGACTGACTGGAAACAACAGGAGAAGGGTAAAAAGGCTGCCACTAAGAATACCATTACTCCTAAAAGAAGTCATAGAAAACGGAAGGGTATCTCACCACCAAGAGATCTGATATAATCATCCTC
Organism: Picea glauca; assembly: GCA_000966675.3. Taxonomy (NCBI): domain Eukaryota; kingdom Viridiplantae; phylum Streptophyta; class Pinopsida; order Pinales; family Pinaceae; genus Picea; species Picea glauca. Next base: position 145,599 of record JZKD02S1454463.1, read on the forward strand.
TGTTAAAAAGAAAAGAACCAAAAGAAAGTTACAGTTTGAGGGTGAGCAGTCCAAGGACCCTGCTGAAGGAAGTAACCCTTTAAACCTACCCTATAGTGATTCAGAGCCAGAACASGAGTTAGAAGAGAAACAAGGTAATGTACAGGTTGGAAAAGTTGTAGATGATTGTTCCAACTTACCTTCACCAACTCCCCCAGAGGCACACAATCCATCATTGGCAAAAGCTTCTTGAAGTAAGCCTAAAGCATCTAGGGCACGGAAAATCAATAAACTCCTGCAACAAGTCTATGAAATGGAAGTCTTGGAAAGAGTTATTAAAAAGGCAAATACAGACTTGACTGAAATAAATGTAGATCTCTTCAAAATAAACCAAAGCCTCAAAGAAAAGCATGATAAGATAAAGGACAAGAACATGGTGTTGATAAGGGAGAACATGAAGCTGTACAGGCAACTTAGAATTCTGAGGCTGAAATTAAAATATTCTCAATCGCCAACACAGGAGAAAACAGGTTTGGAGACTCTAGCCAACTCATCTACAACCATAGTAGATATACCAGAGCCTTCCACACAACAAGTTGAAGTTCACAGATCTACACAAACAAGAGTTGCATCGTCCAAAAGACCTTGAACATTCAGCAAAGAATCAAGGTAATCATTTTTGCAAATTTTGAAGTTTTCTTAAAAGATGAAGTTTCGGTGGTTTAGGCGAACAGGACGACTATTCATTAACCACCGAAAGCAGAGATTTCGGTATTTAATCCACTCAGGAGTCTTCTAGGTTAACCACCGAAAGCCTGACACTGCCAGAATGACCGAATTTTTGCCCAGATCGAGATTTTTTGAGTTGGAATGGTTTGAAACCTCTTTGAATGGACATTTGTTGAATTTTCAAGTCAAATCCAATAGCTATTTTTGATGGATAAGGGAACGAAGAGGTGTTTCAATCATTTTTGGTACCTTTTACAAAGGCAGAAAATCAGGATTTTTGCCCACCTCAACAAATTCGAATTTG